>JAMPIV010014765.1:287500-290000 GCA_024509875.1 Oreohelix idahoensis
ATTTGTTGATGGCCCACACGACAGCCAATAACTCTATATCCACAGAATATTTAGTTTCTGGCGTCTTGAGTTTGCGTGAGATGTAAAGAGTCGGATGTAGTATGTCTTCGTGACATTGGAGCAAACAAGCGCCAATCCCGTAATTACTGGCATCTGTACGAAGGATAAACTTTTTAGAAGCATCAGGTAGTCTCAAAATAGGTGGATTTGAAAATATATTCAATATTTTGTGAAACGTTTTGTCGCATTCGTCAGTCCATGTCACTTTCAACGGCATGTCTTTCTTTAACAATGATGACAAGACAGCCGTGATGGATGACAAGTTGGGTACAAATCTGCTGTAGTATTGGACTAACCCTAATAAGCTCCTAACTTGCTTCTTCGTTTGAGGAACTGATAAGTTTAAGATTTTTGAAACCGTAATAGGAACCGTTTGAATACGTCCCGCTCCAATAATATGTCCCAGGAAGGTTATCTCCTGAAACGCAATTTGTATTTTCGTAGGTTTCGCGGTTAAATGATTATCCCGCAGTATTTCCAAAACACATCTAAGCCCCGAAAAATGTTCCTCAAATGACGAACTAAATAAGCATATGTCGTCGATGTATGTAATGATGTCTGGTCTACCTGATAAAATATTTCGCATCATGCGAATAAAGGTAGCTGGAGCGTTCACAAACCCAAAAGGCATCACTATCCACTGGTAAAGACCTTGTGGAGTGGAAAACGCTGTGTAGTATTGAGCTTTTTCGGTTAATGGTATCTGCCAGTAACCTTTAGTTAAGTCTATCTTTGTGAAAATTGTTGCGTTGGATAGACGAGGAAGTAAATCGTCAAGAAGTGGATGTGGTTTGCTATCAACTACAGTCTGAGCATTTAGCTTCCTATAGTCCACGCATAGACGAATGTTGTTGTCCTTCTTTCTGACAATGACTAGTGGTGAAGAAAATGGAGAGCTACTAGGCTCAATAATACCTAGAGACAACATCTGATCAAGTTCTTGAGTCGTTTTACTAAGAAAATGTAGTGGGACAGAATAGGGATGTACACGGATTGGTGTATCATCATTAAGAATAATGTCATGAGAGATCGCTGATGTGCGACCAGGTACGTCTGTCAGCACATCTGGAAATGATTGTAAGAGATCAGCAATCTGATGATGCTGTTGCGGTGTAACCGAAGAAGAGATGGTTACATCCCGCCAAGATTCAGTAGGTTGTACTATTGGTACAGGTAATGCCATCTGTACCACAGGAAAAGAAGATTCTTCTTCCTGAATTACTGAAAGATTAGAATAGTGACAGGTAGGTACTGTGTCATCTAGTTCGTGAAAAATAGATTGTAGGTGTTTTGGACGAGTATGAAATTGTTTAAGCATATTTATATGATATACTTTTCTATGTCCATTAATATCTAGGACATAGTCGACATCCAGTTTTTCCCTTATTATCTCTATCCTGTCCTTTATTTCTGTGTCTCTGACTTCCAGGTTAGTGGTCCTGTTTTTTTCTGTCAGGTTTGGTGTTTTGTCTTTTTCAGGTGTCTTGGCCCACGCTTTTCCTTCCCCGGACTGTGCCCTGGTTATCGGTGGCATTGTCCCTGTCTTTTTAATTTGCTACTACACTTTTTATTATGTGCTTGGTTTTGTATGAACTTTAATGTTTATCATTAGTCTCACTGCTTTAATCTTAAGTTGTGTATATCCTTGCTTTTCTCCTTTTTAAAATTTTTATAATATTATTATTTAAGAAACACTTTTAAACCTGTTTAGTAAGCTTTCTTGAACAGTTAAATCTAGTTCAAATTTTCCCAGGTAACTTTAATATATTTGCTTTACTTAAATTATATTTATTTGGTTGATTATTATTATTAGTAATCTATGGTTTTTTGGTTTATTTTATTTTATTTTTTTCCTCACTACAATTCCTAAATTATACAAATATTTATAGCAATAGTTAAATAGTCTCATGATACTTAATATTAACTGCAATAATCTAATACTTACATCAAACTATAAAGGAAATCACCACTTAAATTATGCTATCAAGATGGCTGCCAGATCTCACACAAGCAAGTGCCACGTAGCGCTTCTATCTATTTAATTTCTATTATTTTTTATTTATTTATTTATTTTTTTGCCATAAAATTCCTGAGTTATATTAATATTCCAAGCGATACTTAACTAGTCACCAATTATTTGATATTAAATGTAATAAGGTAATACTTAAATCAAATTAAAAAGGAATCGCCACTTATATTTATTATGTCTATCAAGTGTATTTAATTTAATTCCTAAGTTATAATAATACTTCTAGCTACCAATTACCTAATTACCTAAAACTAACTGCAAGAAGCTAATACTAAAGATAGATAAACAATTTAACAACTTATCTGAAAACTTGAATAGTTTGATGAATTTCTCCATTGTGTCTCGTCCTGAAAAGAACGTATCAGCCATGTGTACTTTGAGGTTAGCAAAAATACGTCTGTCCGCTTCAGA
>JAMPIV010014765.1:302500-325000 GCA_024509875.1 Oreohelix idahoensis
GTGGTGCAACAAGACCATACCAAAGGATTGGGAGATTCCCATCATAACACCAATTTTCAAAAAGGGTGACAATCGACAATGTGGAAACCATAGAGGCATATCCCTTCTCATTGTCCCTGGTAAAATCTACTCTAGAATCCTAGAGCAGAGACTCCGACGCTTAGCTGAGCCACAACTGGATGAGGTCCAGTGCGGATTCCGAGCAGACCGAAGTACTCAAGACCTAATCTTCACACTCAGGCAGCTGAGTGAAAAGGCACTTGAGTATAAGTGTGAGATCCATCTTTATTTCATAGATCTGGAAAAGGCGTTTGACAGGGTCCCCTGGAGCAAACTTTGGGACTGTTCGGCAAGGAAGAACATTCCAGCACCTCTGGTTCATACTATACAGAGCTTCTAGAAGTCTTTCAGAAATTATGTGAGGACAGCAAACCACAAGTATGAAGAGTTCAGGATCTCCACTGGTGTAAGACAAGGTGATATCCTGTCATCTTATCTTTTCTTACTCCTCATGGACTATGTCATCAAGGCATGTACGGAGAGAACAAGAAAGTATTCAGTGGGGTACTGGAAGACGAGACAGGTATGTATTTCAGAGCTGGCATTTGCTGATGATGTTGCCCTGATTGCTAAATCAGAGGCACATCTCCAATACAACCTGCAAGTCTGGAAGGAAGAGCTGGAGAAGAGATGGATGGTCATAAGCAGCTCTAAAACAAAATCCATGGTGATCACGAGAAGAAAGAAGACATCAGATTAAGCTGGAAGAACAGGTCCTGGAGCAGGTCGCCCACTTTAAATACCTTGGAGTTATTATAGACCGAAAGGGAGGCATCAAAGAAGAGTTGGCCACTCGAAAAGCAGCAGCTGGAAGACTTTTTCAGGCCATAACTCGAGGATTCATCAGCAAGAGAGAGGTTGATAATAAAACGAAGATGGCTGTATACCTCCACTTACGTCCCAGTCTTGGCATATGGATGCGAGTCATGGCCAATGACTACAGCCCATAAAAACCAGATCTAAACCTCAGAAATGAGGTATCTGAGGAAGGTGTTTGAAGTATCAAGAAGAGACATGGTCCACAACCAGACGATACGTCAAAGCCTAACATCTCAACCCCTGCAGACCCAAGTAGAACAGTCCCAACTAAGATTGTTTGGCCATGTCTGCAGAATGGGAGAAGATCGGCTACCACGACAAGCGTGGGAAACAAAGAGCCAGGGATCCAAACCCCCAGGATGACCCAGAGTCCGCTGGGAGGACAAAATGAGACAATCTTTGAACCACCGAGGACTAGAATTGAACCAGGCCAGGAAGAAGACAGCCGATAGGATAGTCTGGCGCTCTCTCTCCCAAACCTCTACACCTAACGGTAGAAGGGGAACGACTAAGTAAGTAAGTTGCTTCACTACATGGTTGTTGACTCGTCTTTCGTTTTGATTTCTGTTGTCGCCATTGATTCTCTTGGTGTGAATCGTCCTGGCGAGCCTGCGTTATTTGAATGTGTGGTTTTGACGTCGGTACATGATTTGGTAGCTGTTCACTTTCTACTGAACTCTCGTCAAGGGCTGAAAATCTGTTACTTATTTTTACACTGATAGGGTAATTTTCGTGTGTACGTAAAAGTTGTTTGGTTGTGGCATTCGTTTGATGTTTGCTTTGTGGTAAAATCACCAAGTACTTCAGGTACCATATGATGATGCACTGACTCAGTTGTTTTAAAAATAGGAAAATCGCTTCGTAGTTGTTCAATAATGAGTTTTATATTTGCATTATCTTCTCTCAAAGAAAGTATTTCATTTTTAAGGAGTTCGTTTTCTGCGCTCATCGATTTATGGACAGTAGTCGACAGATGCAATTAGAGCTCACAATGTATCCTCCATTTTGAGCACCAGTTCCTGACAGCACGATTTTTATTTACCTGAGAGTAACGTCTGGGTGGTTTTCATGGGATGAAGTCTCATCTGTTTGTGTGGCCGAGTCCTTAGGGCCCATAGGATACACTATGGCCAGCATGTGATGAGAAATTGGAGTATCTGTTACTTTGCCGCTCATTGGAAAGTCGCATGCTGCGGAAGGGAAAGTGGATGTATTTGTGATAGAGTTTAAGCTAGAGGTAATGTTGAGGGTTTCTCTACCAGCAGATGAGACGTTGGCAGCTGATGATGTGATGTCTATTGCGAGCTGAGGTAAACATATTTCCAAGTCAAATGTTGTGGTATTATGTTTTGTGCAGACTCACTTAAACTGACAAAATCCGTTTGCAGCCATGATTCAATAACAGGGGCAGTTTTTTGAGAAATCACTTGGTTTTTGGTATGGTTAAGGTTCACAGATAGTAGTGGTCTTGTGGTGATTAAATCTTCTATAAAGGCTTATCCGCTCTCTACATGGTCAGTCTTGAAGTGTTTGGTACACGTTATGCAAAATGCCTTGTAATGAAACGTGTTGTGGAATAGGACAGTAGCACATTTACCGTCAAATGCAATTTTGAAGGTTAAATCCGACTCTTTGTTACATCCGCCCAGTTTCACGCGAAGAGCAATGTCTTTGTGTAGGGAGTAATCTTTTATCGTGGTTGGGCGCAATCTAGCGCCTCGAGACGCTTTTATTACCTGCCAGCCGTGGCCGACCTCCGAGTGTGACATGTTTACATGCCCACTGGAATTTATTGCCAGTGGAATACATTGTTCCGCTGGAAACCTTATATGTTGCGAGGGGTTGGTAGCTAAGAAGACACACTGGCTGACCTTCACTTCTTTTACAGCGGTCAGTAATGAGTCACGTGGTCATTGTTAAAAGCATTGTAGAATGCATTTGTAGTTACCAAAAGGAAATCAACGTTCCTAAATTCCTGGTATTTTTCAAATACCATCTATTAAATCAACACAATGTCATGTTCGCAAAATTCACAATCCAAAGAGGAATACACCGATATAAAAATCCTTGAAGTATAAATTGAAATGCCTGTGTCAAAAATTCTAAATGTGAGACACGACCCACACATTTCTGACTGGAGCCTTGTCATATAGTAGCAATGTGGATACGTTGGCAGAATGTTGAATATAACCTAAGACATTCTGAGTCTATGGCACTGCTAATTCAACTCGTCAAGAAGACAGTCAGACAAGCCATCATAAAGAATAGAATTAGGACTCTAAGGTAAAAGACCGGACAACGTTTTTTGAGTATCTTCTGGACTTACACAGTAAGAAAACTTTACTTTTACTAATACGGAAAGCCCGGAATCCTAGGAACCTGAATACACAGTCATAGTGGTATTCTAGTTAAAGTAATACACCAGACCGCGTGTCAGAGGCATCTTAACTAAGTAGCCTTAAACTATTTCTCAAAGCCTGAAATCTGTATTGTCCAAAGTTATTTGGGATACGTTGTACATTTTATCATTCTCTATTTTGCATTATTAATATGTGAAGATTGCAAGTGGATGTTCAAGTTAACACGCGGCTGGCAACCTCAGCATATATAATCATGGTTTCATGAACCACCATTGCAAGAGCTAGTGACTGGTTCATGCAGGTTTCTCATAGAGAACCAAAAGCAGAGGTAGTATTAAGTTCCATATGGATGTGTGAGAAAAAAATCGAAAAAAGGTGATTCGTCTTACGAGACAAAAGGCAAAGAAAATAGCCAACGTTACGGCCACAAGGCTTCGTCGGGGAAAGGAAAGAA
Source organism: Oreohelix idahoensis (assembly GCA_024509875.1). Lineage (NCBI taxonomy): Eukaryota > Metazoa > Mollusca > Gastropoda > Stylommatophora > Oreohelicidae > Oreohelix > Oreohelix idahoensis. The sequence goes on from JAMPIV010014765.1 coordinate 306,194, forward strand.
AGTGAAGGCTAGATAGGACACATAATAGCCTAAATAAATATAAAAATAAAACCTAGTTACTTCCATAAAGGCACCGAAGTCCTAACACTTTTGCTGTCCGCGAACAGACAAACGTGTCCGGAAAAGGAAATGACTGCCACTACCGGATGTAAACAGTACATACTAAGAAACTAAAAAACTAAACTGAACAATAAACTACCCAAACGTAATATTAGTACGGACTGGAAAAAGAAGAGGACAGAATGAGTTGGATATAAATAAATATGAAATAACAAATCAATACATATTGAAAACATTGTATTATATATTTATATATATATTATTAGAGGGCGGCAGAAAAATAGAAAAAAATTGGATAAGAGTGGAAAGGGTCAAAATAGAACAAGAGAGGAAAGGGTGACTGTTAAGTCGTTTTTCGCATAGGGGTTAAGTGTGCGAGACGTAACGTAGCTAGACGCCAGTCTAACTGTTTTAGATGCATTATGTGTGCACATCTGAGTAAATATATGTTTAATTAATTACGTATCAATTGTTGCACTAAATAGCACAACTTGGTGCGATCGGTATTGATTGTCGCCTAACAGCGCTGACGCGGGGGATGAAAATAGCCGGTGATCGAAGACGGTTGTCTTCCAGCATAGTTGATTGAGAGTCTTTCCCCATGTCGTGGGAAGACCTCATGTTGTATTTATGATGCTACCTTTCTATATGAAGTGTTAGCCATTGCCAATTCTGGCTCGTTTCGTTTGTATCCAGTATCTTGATATGATACCAGTTATGAATCTTCACCAAAATCGTATTAGGACTTCGGCATGCCTCTTCATGGCCTTCCGGTAGTGAGACCAGGTCCGCCACTGGAATAACTATTATATTATTACACTGATAAACCTTCCGGTGAAGATAACCGGCATTATTGAATATTTAGAAAAAGTCGAATAAGAAACGTACAAGAAATATTTATTATAATACTCCTGACGTCCTTGGGACTTCGGTAGTCAGTCGTTGAGGTCTGTTAAATTGGACATTGACAATTGTAATTGATATACTTTATCTGACATGCCATATTGATGATCTTCTGTTATTCGTCCACAAATAAAATGTGTCGTCATTGATGTCCAGCCACTGGTACGATCAAACAACTGTGACCAATACAGTGTTGAATGCAGTTCTAAACTAATGACCTCAGTCAAAGGACGGATAGAGGTGTTAAGAAAACAGCTGGTTTTAGACACCCCATGCGGTGGATAAGACGGTTCTCAAGCTGTTCTCGGCTAGCAGTGTCAGAGGAGCAGGATCTGATCTCCTTGACCTGGATGTCGATGGGACCATGGTTGTCAGGACCATTAAAGTGTGTGCAACTGGTGTGGATTTTTGCTGAGAGATGTCATTCAGATGCTGGCTGAATCTGTCCCCTAGTCGTTTGCCTGCTTGGTCAATATAGGTTTTGCAGCAACGTTTCCATATGATCGTATAAATGACATTGCGCGACTCACACGTGAAGCTACTGGTGATGGTGTACGTTGGTCGTACGTAATCAGCCTTCAGGAAAAAGACATCTTTGTGGGTTTTGGATGACACTTACTTGCCACATTTGCATTATGTCAGACCACGGGTATTTCAAATGCAATAGTGAGTGAATTCTAATTTGGGTGGCCCGTGTGAACAAGAAGATCCTTCAGGTTCTTGTCGCGTCTATATGCCACCAAAGGAGCTTCACCGAATACTTCTTGGGTCACAGAATCTGCTTGGAGAATAGGTAAGTGGCGGAAGAGGATCTGTTTGACTGCAGTACTGTGATAGTGATAGGTCAAGATTAATTTGACTCTATCCAGTGGATTTGTAGTGGGATTTGAGAGTCTCCTGACGAGAGATGGGAAGAACACGTTGGAGGGCAGAGGTGAGAACATGTTTCGGATAAAGTCTGCTACGGAAGAAAACAAACATCTCATTGGCTCGGAAGTGGAAGTCATTGTCGTCTAAGCACAAACGGCGGAGGCGGAGAAGTTGTGAAAATGGAAGGGAGTCACGACAAGCCCGAGGATGAGAAGAGGTATACAGAAGGTGGTTATAGGCGTCTGTCGGCTTTTAGTATACTGAGATATTAAGGCCGGAGGGCGTGATAGTAATAGTAATGTCAAGAAAGTTGACAGACACTGTGGAGATGAGGAAGGTGAACTTGATGGTGGGGTGAAAGTGGTTGACGAAGTCTATGAAGCGGGATAAATCAGCCCCGGACATATATGTGAGACCTATGCCATCATCGATATATCTGCTGTAAAACCCGGGGAAAGGACCGGAGTATTGTTGCCATATATGATGCTCCAAATGGCATATGAACAGGCAGGTATAGCTAGGACCCATCTTCGTTCCCATGCCAACACTACTAATTTGGTACAAAAACTGACCATTGAGTTCAAAGGAATTAAGTTGAAGGACCAGTTCAGCAAGACGGAGAAGAGTGTCAGTGGATATAGAAGGACAAGTACGCTGGTCAAGAAAAAACCGAAGAGCTCGGAGACCATCAGAGTGGGGAATTGAGGTATACAGACAACAAGAAAGGGCGGTAGTAGCGGTCTGCTGAGAGTCGGATAGAGGAGAAAGTTATAAGAGCATGATTAGTGTCTTTGACAAAGGAGGGAAGATTCTTAACGATAGGCTGGAAAATGCTATGGAGGAAGTCAGAAATGTGTTCAGTAGGACAGGAACAGGCCGAAACAATAGATCTACCAGGGTTGTCAATCTTATGAATTTTAGGGAGCATGTAGAATACAGGCTTGCCCAAAGAACTTTCATGAATCCTAAGATGAGATGCGCAGGGAGGAAGAGCCTTACCAGCGATGCCACTGTCTCTAACAATCGCATTGTACACAACACTATTAAACAGCTCATCACCAGTTAGGCTTTATCTATCTATCTATCTATCTATCTATCTATCTATCTATCTATCTATCTATCTATCTATCTATCTATCTATCTATCTATCTATCCATCTATCTAACTATCTATCTATCTATCTATCTATCTATCTATCTATCTATCTATCTATCTATCTATCTATCTATCTATCTATCTATCTATCTATGGATAGATAGATAGATAGATAGACATAAATAAAAGAACCAATTAACGACATAGTTAACTTTGATCTATTCTTTATTGCCTTTCACCTTAGGAACACAGTCTCAAGTAATTTTGCTGATGGATATTTATATATATAATGTGAGAAAATAAAATAGTCTCTCTCGTTGGAATAAATGCCAAGTATTTTCCAAGAACTTAGAACTCAAATGATTACAGTTTTAACGATATATAGAAATGAACCATAGAACAAAAATTTCTATTATGAAATCATTTTAAGAAAGTTGTGTTGTCTGTCTCTAGAGATTTCTGGCAACTGGTTTTTCTCTTTCAGCACCTATCAAAGCTAGTCCAGTTAACATTCAGGGAGTGAATATATGTATTATCCCACGTGACACAGCTGAATGCGAATCCTGTTGTTGTTACTGACTTGAGGCGAAGCTCATATCTGAGATTTTTTGAATGCTCGCTGTCAAGTTGTATTACCGTCAGAATAATTTTTGGTAATCTCGTGAAATTGTACTTGGTTGGAAACACAACTTGGTGGGCAGACTCTCTCTCATCAGGCCTCGATGGTAACCTATTAGTAACACCTTTCCACGAGGTAGACATACCACACTCTATGGTTCCTTTTTGTATCTTTGCTGTGAAAGAATAAGTACACCTCACGTAATGATCAATTCTAAAGTTAATGACGTGGATATGATACTTGGATATTGATGATAGTATTAATGAACATAAATTATTGTGTGTGAGAGGGCGTGTTTAGCAGTGGGAGCGGATCTGTTTATGATAACAACATGACATCAATAATTTAATAGCGTGGATGTATGGACTGTAATGATAAATATTTCCTATGTTATTGTGTGTGAGAGAGCGTGGATGTGTGGATGTGATGATAAATTTGTCCTATGTTATTGTGTGTTAGAGAGCGTGGATGTGTCGACTGTGATGATCAATTTGTCCTATATTATTGTGTGTGAGAGAGCGTGGATGTGTCGACTGTGATGATAAATTTGTCCTATAATGCGTCGACTGTGATAATAAATTTGTCCAATGTTATTGTGTGTTAAAGAGCGTGGATGTGTCGACTGTGATAATAAATTTGTTCTATGTTATTGTGTGTGAGAGAGCGTGGATGTGTCGACTGTGATGATCAATTTGTCCTATGTTATTGTGTGTGAGAGAGCGTGGATGTGTCGACTGTGATGATCAATCTGTCCTATGTTATTGTGTGTGAGAGAGCGTGGATGTGTCGACTGTGATGATCAATCTGTCCTATGTTATTGTGTGTGAGAGAGCGTGGATGTGTCGACTGTGATGATCAATCTGTCCTATGTTATTGTGTGTGAGAGAGCGTGGATGTGTCGACTGTGATGATCAATCTGTCCTATGTTATTGTGTGTGAGAGAGCGTGGATGTGTCGACTGTGATGATCAATTTGTCCTATGATGTGTCGACTGTGATGATCAATTTGTCCTATGTTATTGTGTGTGAGAGAGCGTGGATGTGTCGACTGTGATGATCAATCTGTCCTATGAAGTATCTTGCAATATAATACATTTATATTCTTATTATGTGCGCAAATATTTTGTAAGCAAAGTATTTACTTTTTAAGTGCTTAAGGAGAAGTCATTTTTGGGTTGCTTCCCTTGAAAATAGTTCTGTCATCTTCGATCGGACTCCGCAGACGACTCTAGGCCTACTGTGATTTATTCTGTGGCTGGGTAGGAATAGATTGTTCTTGCTTCAGTATATCTATGGCCTGAATTTATACGTAGTGTTTGTATGAGTAGGACGAGTCTGTCTTATATATGGATATCTTTGCATTTCTAAGTCGAACTAATTTGGTTGTCGCTAGAAAAGGTCAAAGGCTATGCAGCGGAAGTATCGCTAGCAAAGGGGTGTGATCCATGGCTGTCATCCTGTGAGGATGCCGAGTTTTGTTGTAGCAGGCTTTTTGCCGAAATAGTGATCTATATATGGATGGGGAAAAGTGATAATCATTTAGACATGTTGTATGTACTTTACCCCAGTGTTTATTCTCTTTTGCCAAGGAATGGCAAAGTTATATTTCGCATAAAAAGGTAAAACCACAATTTATTATGAACTTGGGCTTCGCCATCGTTGTTGATAAGCAGATGCACAGTGGTACTTTTAAAAAGAATATCCATTCAAAGGAAGAAGACATTCCTATGTATCAGCACTGGATTGTATGATATTATTCAATTACCTCTATGAGAGAACCTATGAAGAAATGAGGACATTTAATGAATGACTAATTTTGGTCTATATTCTATAGTGAGTGAAGCTCACGAGAGAGAGAACAGCCATGTTGAAATTCATATACTTTGTATTTATCGAGTGAGAAAAAGGGATGCCTGTACTATCGCTCGATGAACCAAGAGATCACTGCTACATGTGAGAACCCATGTCTGGGATTCCTATATTATGAAATATATATATATTGAACTTTACGTGAAGGAATATTCGCTAGACGAGGTTAGGTCTAGGAGCCTTCCTATGTATTGGTTATGGTCTGACGTGCCCAGTCAGTAAAGCCAGATGATTTACATGATGGAACGCTGAATGCTTATTTACGAATGCTCCATTATGATATTTGCCAAGCATGAATGCTAACTTAAGATGATATTCCTGTGATCAACATTATGCTGTCTATGTCGACATTTGTTCCTGTAACCATACACGTACTGTCCAAGTGTGCGTCCCATTAAATGTTATAAAAAGACCACCGTAGTTCCAGTACTTCTTGAATTCGAACAGTGTGAGTATGAGTGATGTACTACCAACCTGTCAACTCTATCGAATCATTCTACCATTCGCGTACTGACATTCAGATACACACTCATTGTTTACACTCACATTCTTGCCGGAGCCTCATCATGTTCCAGGACAAGATGACCTGTATGACCAAAACTGTGCTGGGTTTGATGAGTTGACAATCGTTACACTTTACTACACCAGTCCCAACATCTACATTTATCCACTGGTGGACATTCACATCATTTAGCAAATAAAGCATGATTCAACAACTAGTAGCCAGTATGAGTTAACAACTACACAAAGAAAGAGTTTAACAACTGGTGTGCCAGCTTCCTGGGTCAACCTGCACAGTGACCATATTGAGAAGTAAACTACTGAGACCAGACGTTCCTTGGGGTCTGTTACGACACACAAATACATCAGCAGTACAACTCTACAGTGATGTCAGCGTGACCTGTCCTGTCGAGAGTATGCAGTAACTAGGTCAGGGTTTGTTGACATTTGGTTCATTGGACATTTGCCATACAACTGACAGTGTTACACAGCGAGCTTGGTTGAAACATAGAACATTACACATCAGGACTGGAGAATATTTGACAGTGTTTGCGAAAGAAAATGTTATTGAACTGAGAAGTCCTACATTGATTGTTATCATTCAAATCAACGATGGAGCTTCTATTTCTGTGTTGAATTTAAAATAATTAGACCAGAAGTATTTGTTTAATAAAGTACCACAGTACTGTACTATTAGGCAGTGTAACTGAGCCTTCATTCCAACACATTCTTTCTGCAACACTCTATTTACATCATATTGCCATACTATTTATGCATTTATGTATTTATGTTTAACTATTTATATGTGATATTTGTTTGTATCCAGCGGGTTGTTGTTTCGGTTGGGCGGTGTCACACAGCAGAGTATCCCACGTAATAGAGGGTCTGATGTGTGCGTTTCTATAGGTGCAATTTTCTTCATTGAAAATTTGCTGCGACAGCTGTTGCTATTAGTGTTAGCTGTGAAGTCTGTACTCATTGTTGTTTTGTAATATTCCTCTGTTCTTTAGTTTGTTTTGATTTGTTTGTAATTTGTTGGTCTACCCTATTCTATCTTTCAGTTCTATTCTCAATTTATATTTATATACTGTGGCGTTATTTGTATTTGTTATCCTCTTGCGGTTTATCTTTTATTGTTTTTCCAATTTTATTTATTTCATTTCCGCAAATGTTTTCATGTTTTTCTGTATAACTGTTTTGTTTTGTGCCTGATCGACATACACTATTTAAAATATAGTTGATCATATAAATTGATGTACAAGAATCAACTGATAGTTAATTGCTATTACTAAAGGTACACAGTTGATGATATAAAACACTATTTCTGGTGCACTGCACTTATATTATAGAGTGAACCAGCAACTTATAGCTGTTATTATATAAGGATTTATACAAGACCTTTGTAAGGCTTGTTTCCCACAGTGATTGGGATAGTTAAGTACTATTTTTCCACAGGTTAAAAAGTTATCATACAAGGTCTTTGATTAAGACTAAGAAAGTGAATTTATTTACTTTTGCAAATTACTGATCTTATTAGACAAGATGTCTACCTTAGATTATTTTATCACACAAGGCAGGGCTCTTGATAAGACTGGTCAGCAATTAGAACAATGGGCAGTTGCTCAATATGACAAAGCATTAGCTGCAGAAGAGAGAAAACTTGCTGCTGCTGCTGAAGAAAGAAAAGCATTGATTGAAGAAAAGAAATTAGCAGCTGAGGAGAAAAGATTGGAAGCTGAGGAAAGAAAATTACAAAGAGAGGATGAACAAAAGAAATTGCAGATACAGACTGATGAAAAAAGATTCCAGATGGAAATGGAAAAAGAGAAAAGAAAAGATGAAGCGGCTGCTGAAGAGAAAAAATTACAGGCTGCTGCAGAAGAGAGAAAATTACAAGCTGAAGCTCAAGAAAAAAAAAGCAATAAGAGAACATGAACACCAAAAAGAACTTTTAGCATTTGAGTTAGAAAAGTTAAAGTTAACAAACATAAGTAATGTTAATCAAGCATCTAGTGGTAATGGTAAACCCTTTACTTACAAGGTCAAGGTACCAGCGTTCAACCCTTCCAGTGATGACATAACATTCTGGCTAAACAGATTTGAACGCTCGTGTCGAGCACATAATGTGGACAAATCACAATATGCTAACCAGTTATCAGAAAATCTGAAAGGTGATTCTCTGACTAGTTTAAGTTTGGTTGAAGAGGCTGACAAAGATAACTATGATGTTATTAGGGCAGCCTTATTAAAGAAGTATCAGTTGTCTGAAGAGGGTTATCGGAAGTTGTTTAAGACAATGGTGCCTGAGGCAGGTGTAGAATTCTCAGAATTCATTGCAAGGACACGACTTACATTTGATCGTTGGATTGAGCTATCCAAAACAGAAAAGACTTATGAAGCCCTTATGGACTTGATACTCAGAGACAAGATTATGTCAAGTATAAATAAACCTTTCCTCGAATTCTTACATGAGCGTAAACCTAAGTCTCTAAAAGAAATGGAACAGTATTGTACCCAATACGTCACTGCACATCCGGACGTAGCCATTAGCAACAGTAAGGTTAAAGAAGGTATGCCAGTTGCTTCTGCAACACCATACAACCCTAATCACTCTCACAAATTCCAAGGACCTCAAAATAGGCTAATAAAAAAGGTAACTATTACAGTTATCAGAACCAAGGTAACCAATCATTTCAGGGTTCTTCTTCGAATACCTGGAGAAGAGCTGACAGCCCTCGATTCAGGGGTGGTCATAATTACAGGAACTTTCGCAAAGGAAGTCATTCTAGAAAATATCCAAGTTTTCCTTCATGGAGACAACAGGATCATAATTACCGAGATACTCATTATAATGAATATGATGATAGTAACCAAAGGAGCTATGATTCAAACCCGAGTAGAGGTTATAATAGTGGAAACAATGATAAGTACAGAGGCAATAATAACAGAGGTAGAGCACAATTCAAAAAACATAAAGCTCATTACCAGGCGAACTCTGCACAGCAAGAGTCCCACGAAGCCTATAAACAAAATAAAGATAATGATGACTCTAATAATATGGCATGTGCCGCTTTTGATTTTGGGAGAGCATCTCAGTGCCCCCAATGCAAAACATTATTTGAGCCAACCACAGTGTCTACTTTAAGCTGTGGCCATCCTCTTCCCGCTCTTCCTGCGTCAATCGCGCATGATGGGAGAGGTTCTCTTGTCTTACACAAAGGTTTAGTAAATGACAATCCAGTCTCAGTACTTTTTGATTCTGGATGCACAACTATTGGGGTTAGGCAGTCACTCATAGATCCTTCTCATTCTACAGGCAAAGTAGTCAAATGCGTAACATTTGGCGGCACCATAGAGAAATACTCTACCGCTATCATTAGGATTGCTACTCCTTTCTTCACAGGAGATGTACACGCATGTCTTTTGCCGGATCCGATCGCTGATCTTATCATCGGTCGCATTCACGGAGTCAAAGAATGTACTCCGGAGCAAATTTCCGTTTGGGAAAATCAAAATATGCAATCTGCTAATGCAGTAGTCACTAGAGCTCAAGCTCTCAATATGCCTGAAACTTCATCTGTTGAAGATAATGAAGTGCATAACCAAGATGATCCCTTGGTAATTTCTCGTGACTCGTTTATAAAACAACAAGAAGAAGATCCGACTCTTAAGAAATTCTTCACTCTTGTAACAAAAGGTGATCCGAATAAAGATTCAAATTGTAAATCTTGGATTACAATGAAGAATGGCGTACTTGTACGTATGGTGCAAGACTCCACTAAGTCAAGTCATTCTCAGATTCTTGTACCCAAGAATTTGAGAGTTAAGATCTTACAACATGCACACGACTCTCAGTGTGCTGGTCACATGGGTTTTTCCCGTACTAAGTCAAGAGTTCTTGCGGCTTTCTTTTGGCCTTTTGTGAACAAGGACATACGGATCTATTGTCGATCCTGTAAAGTATGTCAAGAAGTCAAATCCCAAAGGTCCTCGTCATGCTGCGCCTATTCAGGCTGCAGATATTCCTATTCGTCCATTCCAGAAAATGGCGATAGACATCATTGGTCCATTCAAGATCAAATCTGCTAGAGGACATCAGTTTATCTTAACGTGTGTAGACATGTGCACACGTTGGCCAGAGGCTATCCCTCTAAAGAGCATTACTACCGCTGACATTGCAGATGCTCTTTGGCTTATATTTTCTCGGCTGGGATTCCCCGGAGAAAAATTATCAGATCATGGCACCCAACTGATATCGGATACCATGTCTCAAGTAATGTCTACTCTACAGATAGAGAGATCTTTGAGTAGCATCTATCATCCTATGTCCAATGGGATGGTCGAGCGACTAAATAGAACACTTAAGAACTTATTAGGGAAGATAACTGAGGATCATCCTCAAGATTGGGATAGGGTTTTACCCGCGGCCCTCTTCGCGTACAGAGAGGTCCCCAATGAACATACAGGGTTTTCGCCCTTTGAACTTGTCTTTGGCGCGCGACCGCGCGGCCCAATGTCTTTGCTGCATGATCTTATAACAGCTGACAATATTGACGATGACACAAAATCTTCTTACGAGTATGTCATCGCGCTGAGACAAAAGATTATCGAAGCATGCAAATTGGCAACGTCCTCTTCTGAGTTTGCTAAGCAGAAGGCAAGACAATTTGCTAATAAGAAGAGAACTTTACGACAACTTTGTCCTGGTGACAAAGCATTTGTTTTGCTACCTTGTCGTGAAAATAGACTCCTTATTAGTTGGAAAGGTCCGTACGATATAATATCGAAAATTTCAGATGTTGACTACATCGTCGATATTAACGGGAAGCATAAAACCTTCCACATCAATATGCTTACGGAGTTCCATGAACGTCCTGACTATCTACAGCCTATTTTCCAGGCAACGGACGATTCTCATGTCAAACATGGTCATTACTCATCACTGTCTGTAATACAGGATGAGGAAACAAGTTTTTCGGATGTTAATCTCCCGCTTCCAATGATCCCACTTCATTCTAGTGAATCATGGAAAGACGTTACTGTTTCTCCTGATTTGTCTCTAGGAGAACGGCGACAAGTTTCGTCTATGTTACAAACATTTCAGGATGTCCTCACTGACATCCCTGGACAAACTCATGTCATTGAGCATGACATTGTTCTAACTGAACATACTCCAATTAGGGTTAGGCCTTATCCTATCCCTATACATTTCCAAACACAGGTTGAAAAGGAGTTGGATGAAATGATAGATTTACAAATAATCGAACCATCCACTTCTGCATATTCTTCGCCGATGGTTATTGTTCGAAAAAAAGACAATAACATACGTCTTTGCGTTGACTATCGCAAATTGAATCAAGTTACGAAGTTCGATGCTGAACCTATGCCTTTACTAGAAGAGTTACTTACTCGTCTTTCTAAATCGCATTTTTTCACTAAACTTGATTTGTCTAAAGGATATTGGCAAGTTCCATTATCCGAACGCGCCAAACCTCTTACCGCTTTCTCTACTCCCAGAGGCCTTTTCCAATGGAATTTTATGCCTTTCGGCCTTATGAACGCACCAGCTACATTTGTACGCATGATGCGTCGAATCCTATCGTATCGGTCAGATGTCATTGCTTATCTAGACGACATCTGTCTTTTCAGCGATACTTGGGAAGATCACTATTCAGGATTAGTTGAATTATTATCAACTCTGCGTGAGTATAACCTGACAGCAAAACCATCTAAAGCTTGTATTGGCTTTAGCGAAATTGCTTTCTTAGGCCATCGAGTAGGTCACGGTTTCTTGAAGACAGAAGACCATAATATCACTAAGATACTTAACATCTCTATCCCTAGGACTAAAAAGCAAGTGCGAAGTCTTTTAGGTCTCATACAATTTTATGGACGTTTCATTCCGAATCTGTCCTCTATCATGGCACCTCTCTCTACACTATTAAAGAAAGGATCGCCTAACATGGTTCACTGGTCTCATGAATGCCAATCTTCACTAGAGAAGATCAAAACTATGTTTTCATCACCACCTATTTTAGTGTTGCCTACAACAGATAAGACATTTGTTCTTCGTAGTGACGCTTCATCCACTGGGATTGGAGCGGCACTAATGCAAGAGTACTCTGGAACTCTGCATCCTGTAATGTATATATCCAGAAAACTTAATGCTGCAGAAAGGAATTACTCGGTTTTAGACCGCGAATTATTGGCAATGGTTTGGTCAATTCTCAAACTCCAAAGATTCCTTCTGGGCGCGCATTTCGTAGTGGAAACTGACCAAAAAGCTCTTACGGCTATCCAAAGTAAGAACTTGAAGAGCTCGAGATCAACTCGATACGCAATAGCTCTTCAACCTTTTCATTTTTCGGTACGAGCTATCCGTGGTTCAGAAAATGTGATGGCGGACATTCTGTCCAGATGCCCACATGATGCCACTTAACTGTTAAATATTGGGTTTTTTTAATATGTATAACTTTACAACAGTTATTTTTTGGTTTCTTTACTAAGATACACATTTGTAATTTAATAATAGAATGATGGTATCTCTACTTAGCGGTTTATTGATGTTAATTCACCGCTGTTCTTTGATGATTGTTTCTTCATAAATCATAAATTTAAGATTATAGTGTGAATTTTTGGTATGCATTGTATAATTACCAGAATTGTATTATACGTACATCACACCTTCCTGGAAACATTTATTCGTAGAGAAACAATTTCTCTCAGATTTTGAGATATATTCTCACCGGTCATATTAGGAATTATAGTTATTCCTGATATTTTCATCTGCGCAGTATTCTTGCGTTGTGAGCCTATTCTACGGTGCTCCTAGATGTATTTAAAAAAAAAAATTTTTTTTTTTTTTTCCCGGGAGGTGTGGTAAGACTGTAAAGGGCAATTTTTACTATCTTGCAATATAATACATTTATATTCTTATTATGTTTGCAAATATTTTGTAAGCAAAGTATTTCCTTTTTAAGTGCTTAAGGAGAAGTCATTTTTGGGTTGCTTCCCTTGAAAATAGTTCTGTCATCTTCGATCGGACTCCGCAGACGACTCTAGGCCTACTGTGATTTATTCTTTGGCTGGGTAGGAATAGATTGTTCTTGCTTCAGTATATCTATGGCCTGAATTTATACGTAGTGTTTGTATGAGTAGGACGAGTCTGTCTTATATATGGATATCTTTGCATTTCTAAGTCGAACTAATTTGGTTGTCGCTAGAAAAGGTCAAAGGCTATGCAGCGGAAGTATCGCTAGCAAAGGGTGTGATCCATGGCTGTCATCCTGTGAGGATGCCGAGTTTTGTTGTAGCAGGCTTTTTGCCGAAATAGTGATCTATATATGGATGGGGAAAAGTGATAATCATTTAGACATGTTGTATGTACTTTACCCCAGTGTTTATTCTCTTTTGCCAAGGAATGGCAAAGTTATATTTCGCATAAAAAGGTAAAACCACAATTTATTATGAACTTGGGCTTCGCCATCGTTGTTGATAAGCAGATGCACAGTGGTACTTTTAAAAAGAATATCCATTCAAAGGAAGAAGACATTCCTATGTATCAGCACTGGATTGTATGATATTATTCAATTACCTCTATGAGAGAACCTATGAAGAAATGAGGACATTTAATGAATGACTAATTTTGGTCTATATTCTATAGTGAGTGAAGCTCACGAGAGAGAGAACAGCCATGTTGAAATTCATATACTTTGTATTTATCGAGTGAGAAAAAGGGATGCCTGTACTATCGCTCGATGAACCAAGAGATCACTGCTACATGTGAGAACCCATGTCTGGGATTCCTATATTATGAAATATATATATATTGAACTTTACGTGAAGGAATATTCGCTAGACGAGGTTAGGTCTAGGAGCCTTCCTATGTATTGGTTATGGTCTGACGTGCCCAGTCAGTAAAGCCAGATGATTTACATGATGGAACGCTGAATGCTTATTTACGAATGCTCCATTATGATATTTGCCAAGCATGAATGCTAACTTAAGATGATATTCCTGTGATCAACATTATGCTGTCTATGTCGACATTTGTTCCTGTAACCATACACGTACTGTCCAAGTGTGCGTCCCATTAAATGTTATAAAAAGACCACCGTAGTTCCAGTACTTCTTGAATTCGAACAGTGTGAGTATGAGTGATGTACTACCAACCTGTCAACTCTATCGAATCATTCTACCATTCGCGTACTGACATTCAGATACACACTCATTGTTTACACTCACATTCTTGTCGGAGCCTCATCACGTTCCAGGACAAGATGACCTGTATGACCAAAACTGTGCTGGGTTTGATGAGTTGACAATCGTTACACGTTACTACACCAGTCCCAACATCTACATTTATCCACTGGTGGACATTCACATCATTTAGCAAATAAAGCATGATTCGACAACTAGTAGCCAGTATGAGTTAACAACTACACAAAGAAAGAGTTTAACAGGCATCAGTTACAGTAGTGACGTCATGGTCAGCAAGGGAACAGTAGAAATAATGATGGTGATGATTCTACTAAAAATGATGGTGATGATTATACTAATAATGATGATGATTATACTAATAATGATGATGATGATTATACTAATAATGATGTGATGATTATACTAATAATGATGATGATTATTATACTAATAGTGGTGATGATTATTATATTAATAATGATGATGATTATTATACTAATAATGATGATGATTATTATACTAATAATGATGGTGATGATTATACTAATAATGATAATGATGATTATACTAATAATGATGATGATGATTATACTACTAATGATGATGATTATACTAATAATGATCTAGATGTAAATACAGACATTCCACGAAAAGAAGAAATCATCACAGCAATCAAAGGGTTAAAGAACGGAAAAGCTCCGGGCCATGATAACTTAAATGCAGAGCTATTTAAGACAGACCCTGAGCTAGCAGCAGAACTATTAGAACCACTATTTGCACAAGTGTGGAAAACGGGGACAACACCATCAGAGTGGAACAAAGGAATAATTGTCAAATTGCCCAAAAAGGGAGATCTTGCAGACTGCAATAATTGGAGAGGAATATCTCTTCTCTCAGTTCTCAGCAAAATACTAGGCAGGATAATTATACAGAGAATTTCAAAGGCAGTAGACTACAAACTGAGGAAAGAACAAGCAGGATTTAGAAAGAACAGAAGATGTGTAGACCATATATTCACTCTCAGGAACATTATAGAGCAGTGCTCAGAATGGCAAAGACAGCTTTACATAAATTTTGTTGATTTTGAAAAGGCTTTTGACAGCATACATAGGGACAGTTTATGGAAAATACTGAGGGCTTATGGAATTCCAAGCTGCATAGTGTCAATCATAAAAAGCCTCTATGCCAACTTTACGTGTAGTGTTGGGCAGAGCAACCTAACCTTCGAGGTGAAGACAGGAGTACGACAGGGATGCCCCTTATCAACCACTCTTTTTTTAACGGTCATAGACTGGGTGATGCGCCAGACAACAGAGGGCAGTCCAAGAGGAATAAGATGGACTACATTTTCTACATTGGAAGATCTGGAATATGCAGATGACATTGCACTGCTGGCACATTCACATCAACACATCCAGGAAAAAAACGGATAGACTTAATAAATTTAGCCAGCAGGTGGGCTTGAACATCAATTTAAAGAAGTCTGAGGTCATGACGCTCAATGTGAGCAACCCTGAGCCCATATCAGTAAGGAATCAGCAATTGGTACAGGCAGATACCTTCACATACCTAGGAAGCATAGTAACACCAGACGGTGGGGCAGGCAAAGACATCAACATCAGAATGAATAAGGCAAGAACAGCCTTCTTTAGCCTAAATAACATCTGGAAGTCCTCCCAATACAGCACAAGCACAAAATTAAGATTATACCAGAGTTGCGTGCTTTCTGTGCTTCTCTATGGTGCGGAATGTTGGAGAGTCACAGAGAAGGAAATGTCAAAATTGTCCTCTTTTCACACAACATGCCTAAGAAAAATTCACCGCATCTTTTGGCCGAATACCATCACCAACCAAGATCTGCTTACTCGTAGCAAGCAAGAGGACATGCACACCATCATAGCTGGCAGACGCTGGAGCTGGGTTGGTCATGTCCTCAGAAGAGACCCCGATGCCATCACAAGAACAGCTATGCTTTGGACCCCTGAAGGAAAACGAAAGAGAGGCCGACCAAAAACAACTTGGCGGAGGACTGTGGAGGCTGAGATGCAAAGAATGAACCAGAGTTGGGGCACTGTACGAAGGATGGCCACCGACCGTGCAAAGTGGAATCAATTTGTTGTTGCCCTACAAGACGCCACTAGGCGTGATGGCCACTGACTGCTTTGCCGGTCGGTGGTTAAGGATCGAAGAAGAAGAAGAATACTAATAATGATGATGATGATTATACTAATAATGATGGTGATGATTGTACTAATAATGATGGTGATGATTATACTAATAATGATGGTGATGATTGTACTAATAATAATGATGATGATTATATTAATAATTATGATGATGATTATACTAATAGTGATGATGATGATTATACTAATAATGATGGTGATGATTATACTAATAATGATGGTGATGATTATACTAATAATGATGGTGATGATTATACTAATAATGATGGTGATGATTATGCTAATAATGATGATGATGATTATACTACTAATGATGATGATGATGACAATACTAATAATGATGGTGATGATTGTACTAATAATGATGATGATGATTATACTAATAATGATGGTGATGATTGTACTAATAATGATGATGATGATTATACTAATAATGATGGTGATGATTGTACTAATAATGATGGTGATGATTATACTAATAATGATGGTGATGATTGTACTAATAATAATGATGATGATTATATTAATAATTATGATGATGATTATACTAATAGTGATGATGATGATTATACTAATAATGATGGTGATGATTATACTAATAATGATGGTGATGATTATACTAATAATGATGGTGATGATTATACTAATAATGATGGTGATGATTATGCTAATAATGATGATGATGATGATGATTATACTACTAATGATGATGATGATGACAATACTAATAATGATGGTGATGATTATACTACTAATGATGATGATGATGATGATTACACTAATAATGATGATAATGATTATACTAATAATGATGGTGATGATTATACTAATAATGATGGTGATGATTATACTAATAATGATGGTGATGATTATACTAATAATGATGGTGATGATTATACTAATAATGATGATGATGATTATACTAATAATGATGGTGATGATTATACTAATAATGATGGTGATGATTATACTAATAATGATGATGATGATTATACTAATAATGATGATGATGATTATACTAATAATGATGATGATGATGATTATACTAATAATGATGGTGATGCTTATACTAATAATGATGATGATGATTATACTAATAATGATGGTGATGATTATACTAATAATGATGGTGATGATTATACTAATAATGATGGTGATGATTGTACTAATAATAATGATGATGATTATATTAATAATTATGATGATGATTATACTAATAGTGATGATGATGATTATACTAATAATGATGGTGATGATTATACTAATAATGATGACGATTATACTAATAATGATGGTGATGATTATACTAATAATGATGGTGATGATTATACTAATAATGATGATGATGATTATACTACTAATGATGATGATGATGACAATACTAATAATGATGGTGATGATTATACTACTAATGATGATGATGATGATTACACTAATAATGATGATAATGATTATACTAATAATGATGGTGATGATTATACTAATAATGATGGTGATGATTATACTAATAATTATGATGATGATTATACTAATAATGATGGTGATGATTATACTACTAATGATGAAGATGATTATACTAATAATGACGGTGATGATTATACTACTAATGAAGATGATGATGATTATACTAATAATGATGGTGATGATTGTACTACTAATGATGATGATGATTATACTAATAATGATGGTGATGATTATACTACTAATGATGATGATGATTATACTAATAATGATGGTAATTATTATACTACTAATAATGATGATGACGTTTATACTAATAATGATGATTATACTGATAATGATGATGATGATGATTTTACTAATAATGATGGTGATGATTATACTAATAATGATGGTGATGATTATACTAATAATGATGATGATGATTATACTAATAATGATGATGATGATTATACTAATAATGATGATGATGATTATACTAATAATGATGGTGATGATTATACTAATAATGATGGTGATGATTATACTAATAATGATGGTGATGATTATACTAATAATAATGATGATGATTATATTAATAATTATGATGATGATTATACTAATAGTGATGATGATTATACTAATAATGATGGTGATGATTATACTAATAATGATGCTGATGATTATACTAATAATGGACGATGAATATACTAATGATGATGATGATTATACTAATAATAATGATGACGATTATGCTAATAATGATGCTGATGATTATACTAATAGTGATAGTGATGATTATTCTAATAATGATGATTATGATTGTACTAGATGATGATGATGATGATTATACTAATAATGATGATGATTATTCTAATAATTATGCTGATGATTATACTAATAATGATGATGATGATTATACTAATAATGATGATGATTATACTAATAATGATGATGATGATTATACTAATAATGATGGTGATGATTATACTAATAATGATGATGATGATTATACTAATAATGATGATGATGATGATTATACTAATAATGATGATGATGATTATAC
>JAMPIV010014765.1:330000-479999 GCA_024509875.1 Oreohelix idahoensis
CTAGATACAACAAGTTATGCTGTACTTAAAAGCTGCTACTCTATCAATCTAGGCACAACAAGTTATGATATAATCAAAAGCTGCTACTCCAACAATCTAGACACAACAAATTATGCTATATTCAATAGCTGGAGCTCTAACCATCTAGGCACAATAGGTTATGCTATATTCAATAGCTGCTACTCTAACAATCTAGATGCAACAAATTACGCTATATTCAATAGCTGCTACTCTAACAATCTAGATGCAACAAATTACGCTATATTCAATAGCTGCTACTCTAACAATCTAGATGCAACAAATTACGCTATATTCAATAGCTGCTACTCTAACAATCTAGATACAACAAGTTATGTTATATTCAATAGCTGCTTCTCTAACAATCTAGACACAACAGGTTATGCTATATTCAGTAGCTACTACTCTAACAATCTAGTCACAACATGGTAATGCTATACTCAATAGCTGCTACTCTAACTATCTAGACACAAGTTATGCTATATTCAATAGCTGATACTTTAACAATCTATAGGCCTACTCAACAGCTACTATTCTAACAATCTAGATACAAGTTATGCTATATTCAAAAGCTGATGCTTTAACAATCTATACTCAATAGCTGCAACTTTAACAATCTATACTCAATAGCTTGTACTCTAACAATCTATACTCAATAGCTGCTAGTCTAACAATCTGCGATAGGGCCGGAAAGACACCCGGCTTACCCCTTCACGGGAAGACACCCCAGCTTCTCCCTTTATTGTGAGTGGCACATTTATCGCTCATATTTTCGATGTGCGCGAAGCATGCTGGGATGTCAATTCTTCAAGATTGATGAAAAGGCCATAATAACGCCTAGAAATTAGTTTTGGTGCATAGTTGTGTGTTATACTTGATAGTGGTGAATGCTCTAAAATACCCACTGTATATCATGCCAGGTTTTTCAGTGACCTAGGGTAAATTTACAAAATCGCGAGTGTCATTTAAGATGGAAATTAATTTACGCGCTTCATCACTAAGTTTGACCTTTAGGTTAGCAGTTTATATAAAGAAATCAGTGGTGAGCTCAAACCAGCCTAGTGAAGATCAGCCCCCAGAGAGTAACAGACGATTAGTAGGTTACCCACTACAGAGCTTCATCAGTGTGTTACCGGGGCCCGAAAGGGGAGCAAAGCAATAGCTGGGTATAACACTGTACACTACCATGTTATGTCGTAAAAAGCGATTAAGGTGGGTTGGTCCATGGGGCTATAAATTACCCCATCCCGTAAAAAAACTGTTACCAAAAAAATTTAAAAACATTGACAAGTCACATACATAATATAAAATTTCAACCTAGCCGCCCAAGACAGAAGAAGGCTGTCTGGAAAGGAAGCGCATGTTTTTAACAAGCCAGAGAAAGCCGAAAGAGTCTGGATAAATCTAAATGTGCCCGCAGCCCTCCTAAAAGTGATCGGCACTATTTGGTTGGTGCCCGCAGCCTTCTTTATAAATCTTAATGTGCCCGCAGCTCTCTTTACAAATCTAAATGTGCCCGCAGCCCTCTTTATAAATCTAAATGTGCCCGCAGCCCTCTTTATAAATCTCAATGTGCCCGCAGCTTTATAACGCTAAAGCCCTCTTTATAAATCTAAATGTTGTGCCCGCAGCCCTCTTTATAAATCTAAATGTGCCCGTTCGATCTCTTTACAAATCTAAATGTGCCCGCAGCCCTCTTTATAAATCTAAATGTGCCCGCAGCCCTCTTTATAAATCTAAATGTGCCCGCAGCCCTCTTTATAAATCTAAATGTGCCCGCAGCCCTCTTTATAAATCTAAATGTGGCCACAGCCCTCTTTATAAATATAAATGTCCCCGCAGCCCTCTTTATAAATCTAAATGTGCCCGCAGCCCTCTTTATAAATCTAAATGTGCCCACAACCATCTTTATAAAGCTAAATGTGCCCGCAGCCCTCTTTATAAATCTAAATGTGCCCGCAGCCCTCTTTATAAATCTAAATGTGCCCGCAGCCCTCTTTATAAATCTAAATGTGCCCGCAGCCCTCTTTATAAATCTAAATGTGCCCGCAGCCCTCTTTATAAATTAAAATGTGCCCGCAGCCCTCTTTATAAATCTAAATGTGCCCGCAGCCCTCTTTATAAATCTAAATGTGCCAGCAGTACAGAAAAGGTTGAGGACCCATGATGTAGATGATGATTGAAACTTTATTTATTAATAAATAATAATAATAAATTCTTTAAGCGCCAAACACGGCGCATAAGGCAGAAACCAGTGCTCTCCAGGTTGTTCGTTGTGACGCCACTCCTCTTAGCTCTTGCACATTATTTAGGCCAACGTTCTTCCTTCTCTTATTATTGTTCTTCTGAGTGTTTCTTTTGGTCTTCCTTTTTTCCGCTTACCCTCAGGAACCCAAGTGAGCGCCTGTAGTGGTATTCTGTTGTTTTGCATTCGTAGGACATGACCGATATATGACCATCGTCTTTTCCTTATATAGTCGGAGACATATTTCTGCCTAGAGTCTTCTCTTATTTGTCGATTAGTCTTGAATTCTTTCCAACTGATGTTCAATGAGTTTTTCTAAGACATTTGTTCTCGAATGTATTCAGCTTGTTCTCCAATGATTTTGTTATTTTCCAACTCTCACAGCCGTATGTTAACACTGAGATAACATTTGAATTAAACAGACGAAGCTTGGTATGTATATTCAATGATCGTAATTTCCAAATGTTAGAATTTCTAAACTATCACAAGATATATTGGAATTAAGAAAATGTGTGTAAGTTATTAAATGTTCTTCAACACGGACTCACCTGCACACAAGGGCAATAGAACCAGCAGGAGTAGTCCCTTCATGAAACAGTACATTTTAGTTTGAGATGACTTCAGCTAGAGAAATCTGAATGAGCTGTCGAGACAACAGTCATAAATAAAATAATTTATTTCGTAAACTAAAACTGACATATTCTACGTACAAAAATGAAATATTTGAGTTTGTAAACTAAAACTGACATATTCTACATACGTAAAAAAATATTTTAGTTCGTAAACTAAAACTGACATATTCTACGTACATAAATAAAATATTTTAGTTTGTAAACTAAAACTGACATATTCTACATACGTAAAAAAAAATATTTTAGTTCGTAAACTAAAACTGACATATTCTACAAACATAAATAAAATATTTTAGTTAGTAAACTAAAACTTTAAATCAGAGGCACATCTTCAATTCAACCTGCAACTCTAGAAAGAAGAGCTGGAGAGAGGGATGATCATAAGCAGCTCGAAAAAGAAAAACCTTGGTGATATCACGAGAGGGAAGAAAACATCAGATTAAGCTGGGACAATAGGTCCTGGAGCAGGTCGACCACTTTAAATACTTTGGAGCTGTCATAGACCGGACGGGAGGCATCAAAGAAGAGTTGGCTACCCGAAGAGCAGTAGCTAGGAGACTTTTTCAAGCCATAAATCGAGGATTCTTCAGCAAAAGAGAAGTTGGTAAGAAGACGAAGATGACTGTATACCGCTTCACCTATCTCCCAGTCTTAACGTATGGATGCGAGTCATGGGCAATGACTACAACCCACAAAAGCCAGATCCAAACCTCAGAAATGAGGTATATGAGGAAGGTGGTTAAAGTAACAAGAAGAGACATAGTCCGCAACCAGACGATACGTCAAGGCCTAAAAACCCAACCCCTGCAGATCCACGTAGAACAATCCCAACTAAGATGGTTTGGCCACGTCTGCAACAATCTTTGAAGGACCGAGGAGTAGAATGGAACCAAGCCAGGAGGACGACAGCCGATAGAATAGTATGGCGCTCTCTCTTACAAACCTCTACACCTCACGGTAGAAGAGGAACAAATAACTAAGTAAGTGTAGCGAGATTTGGTAAACACTTGCTTGGTTGTAGCGCGACACGCCCACGCGACACCCACACACACCAGCGCAAGGTCAGCGCTGCGGTCTTTCTTTGAAGTTGGTAGACAGCGGAAATGTGACTTACGGTTAAAAGCCATACAGTATTACTGAAGAATGAGGAAATAGCTATATAGGAATGTATGGCCGACTTTAAAAGTTTGCATTTACTGGACATTAAATTATTCACTACAGGAGAACGCATGGTTGGAATAATATTAAATAAATATAACTCAACAAAGGAGATAGGCTAGGAATTATATCCAAAGGATATTATTCAAATATAAATAGTTTTAAAGATAATTAATATTTTTCACCTTCATCACATCGGCTAAAAGTTAGCTAATAATCTTTAAAAATTTATTACACTAACAAGCCTCAACGGAATTGTATAAAACTTATATGTAATGAAAGCCCCATATGGGGAAAAGGAAATGATATATAGGAAGGAAGGAAGGAGATAAGTGTGTGAGTGACAGAAGAGAAAAACGAGTACAGGAAAAGCACAGATTGTTTCAAATAGCTTCAAAACAGGAGATGAAACTAAAATCTTTTGGGGAATTTGGGAGCTGCTTTCTCGTACGCGCGAGAGACTGAAATATAAGGACAGAGCGGCGCATTGTAAATCACACACACCAAATCCAGAAGCCAGAGTGAGAAACTGGAGGACAGCCTCTGCAAGAAAAGTTCTATTTTCACGCTGCATGCAGGGCAGATTAAGTTAAGCCAATACAGTCTCACCGTGAGCTTATTAATCCTAAGAGGGTATGTAAGTTTTATTAAAAATATATGTATTACTAATATCATTTTATTTCAGATTTTATTTCTGATTGATTGTAGCAGATATAATAAAAAAGGGAATGACGCTAACCAGAGATAACCTTCACCGGCATTGTCAGGAAGCATAACCATTAATTGGTTAGCCAAATATATTATGGCTAATTCTTGCCTGGAAGCTTACGACATACCAGCAAGTACATAAGTGACTTGACATCCATAAGTGGAAGGCAAAGGTTATATCGTACCCATGTATCATAACATGTGATTTATTCATGTATATTGTTAATTCTGCACCTTATACATTATCTTATCATGCTATCTCTGTAATATACTACCATGATTCATTCATTTACATACAAACACTGAAGACATGGTCGCATCATGAACAGCAGAGGGTGGTGAGATTGTTAGAACAATGGCCACCTATTACTTCTTGTTCCAGGTTTTTATGATCAATGTTTATGATCATTCCTGATCGAGAAACTAAAGACTTGAAGAAGTTGATCCAGCTCACTGAAGCCTAGAGGTCAACCAAACTTCAACACCTTAGTCCCCCGTAGTTATAGGGGCGGGCTGAAGGAAAGTCTTCCGTACTCCAGTGTGTCGGAGGAACCTCGAGCAGACGTGGATAAAGTTGAGTTTATATATTTCCATCCAACAAATCCTGTGAGCAGTTCTAAAACGACTTTCTAATGATGAAAACTAGATGGCAAGAGATAATGTGACAAACTTGTTTTATAAATTCAGTGGAAGATAAATCCAAGACTTTTTTCTATTAGTTATTTTAATTTGTAACTGTAAATAATCATACATTTTACCATCTTCCAACACCCATTTATCATTACAAGAATATATAGATGTACATAATAAATTGGATAATTGTACTCATTTGACTTGTTAAATTTTTAACTGTTAAATTTTGAGTTACTTTTTCTAATTTAATTATAATATCACATAGGGTTACGATAGCGAAGTAGCATCTTATACTTCTGAAGCCTAAATCTATTGTCCAGCTCAGAGTATTCACAGCTGTAACTCACTTGTGATACCAGTGTACTTCTCGGGCACTGGAACTTCATACTTTCTGGAGAGAGATTCTACTTCTGCTCTACCACTACTATCATACTAGGAAAACCTTTCGCTACATTGGGGGCTCTTTCGCGGGATATTATTTTGTATCTTGGGCCGCTATCTATGTATTTTTCTATCTTGAGCCACAAATAGTTTGTAAAAATAAATTATTTTTTTTTTGGAAAAAATTCTAAAAACTTAGAAATTTGTTTGTAATAGTAGTACCATTGAGTACGAAGTAAATAGGAAACGCTCACAAGGTTTTAAGGATTTGTCTTGTTCAAAGTAATTAATTGATTTTAATTAAGTTAGTTTGTTAGTGAAGATAAAATTATATACCCTCTGGTAAGTAAGCATCATGGCTGAATTGGTGAAGTTTAGAGCTGCGATTATGCAGGAAGGAAAAGACTTGGGTATGACAGGAGATGCTCTAATTCGATATATCACAACTGAAGTGGATAAATATTTAGATAGAGAGACCAAAAGAATGTAAGTTGAGGCTGAAGCTAAGAAATTAGAGGCAGAAAGAGAGACCAAAAGATTGGAAGTTGAGGCTGAAGCTAAGAAATTAGATGCAGAAAGAGAGACTAAAAGAATTAAAGTTGAGACTGAAGCTAAGAATTAAAAATTAGAAGCAAGAGAGAGAGAAGCCAAAAGACTGGAAAGAGAAGAAAAGAGACTAATTTTGGAAGCTGAAGAAAGAAGGTTACAAAGAGCGCATGAGTTAAGTTTAAAGGAACTTGAACTCCAGGGAGCAGCTAGCAATCATGGTGCTAGCTCACCTCACTCTGAGAGTAGCTCCAACCATAGCGCGGCAAATGGAGCCATGAGTTTCCACCTGGATCCATTTATTGAAAAAGAGGACGCCATTGAGTCGTACCTGGATAGATATGAGAGACTGGCCTCTACCTATGGATTGGAAAAGGAAAAATGGAGCCTTAAGCTATCTCAGGGGTTGAGGGGAGTTTCATACGATGTTTATTTAAAACTCTCAAAAGAAGACCAGGAAGATTATGAAATCTTAAAACAAGCTTTACTGGTCAGGTACGAAAAGAATTCTGAATCTTATAGAAAGAGATTCCGAACTGCTAAGCTACTTCCAGGAGAAAACTATCACCAGTTTTCTGCCAGATTGGAAACTTATCTGACAAAATGGATTAGCTTAGGAAAGTGTCAAGATATAAAAGAAATGGTCATGATGGAGCAACTGAGAGAATCCATGCCTCAAGAAATGAGAAAATTTCTTATGGAACAAGGAGCTGAGAGATTGGAAGATATTTTAACCATGGCTGAAAGATATCAAGCAGCTCAGTCAGAAGTATCAGGAAATAAGAAGAAGCAGAGTGAGAACTTCAAACCTACACAAAACTTTACCAACTAGGAACACAGGGACAATTCCAAAAAAAACAAACACAGAACTGATTATAAAAACAAAAACCCTCTAGGATCAGAAAAGAAACCTCCAAGAAAGGAAGGAAAGTGGTGTAAATCTTGCCAAATGAGTAACCACAATACTGCGGAATGCAGACGGAAAAACCCTCCTCATCACGCTGCATGCCTTACAACAGAGAACAAGGGAAGGAAGGACCTGGCAGATAGTCAGAATGACCTCCATCATCCCCCTGTCTGTGAGGAAGTGACCTTGAATGGCACCCAAGTACTGTGCTTATATGATACAGGCTTGGACTTTGACTCAGTAGTGTGCTCTTCTCTGGTGAGTCCGGAACAGATAACCACAGAAACAGTGGAAATCAGAGGACCAGTCAAGGGAGCAGGAACCATGACACTGCCCATAGCCCGAATCAACATAAGATCTCGCTATGTGGAAGGAGAGATCAAAGCAGCAGTGATGGACAACCCTATCTACCCATTAATACTGGGATGTAGATATGTCTTTCTAGGAGAACCTATAAGACCCATAGTGATGGCAACAGTCCAGACCAGGGCAAGCTCTAAGAAAGAGGAGGACACTGTCATCAATACTCATCCAGAAGAGATGAGAAAGGCTCAAACTGCTGACAGTACATTGAAGCCTTGCTTTGGCAAATTACCTAAAAGCCATAACCCTCCAGAGAAAGGAGGCTTATATATGAAAAAAGGCCTACTATATAGAAAAGCTGGAACAGGACCAAAAGGACATGGACAGCTTGTAGTGCCAAAATCATACAGGGAGCAGGTTATGAAGCTAGGACATGCTATACCCTTCAGTGGACATATGGGAATAGGGGCCACTGGACAACGGATAGCCTGTCACTACTTTTGGCCAGGGATCACAGAGGACATAAAGAGGTATGTGAGATCCTGTCCAGAATGCCAAAGAGTAGCTCCTAAACATAGGACTGCACCAGCAACACAGGGAGAAATGCCCATCATGGGAACGCCCTTCGAACGTGTTGCCGTGGATATTGTTGGACCCCTCAGTAGGACCAAGAAGAGAAATGCATATATCTTAACCTTGGTCGATACTTGCTCTATGTGGGGAGAGGCAGTAGCAATGTCATCGATAGATTCGAAACATGTGGCAGAGGCACTGTTAACAATATTCACCCGATTAGGTTTCCCACATCAAATATTGACTGACAATGGTTCTCAGGTTAGGGGAAAGCTAACACAAGAAGTATTCAGGTTAGTTCAAGCTAGACATTATCACTGTAGCCCGTACCACGCCCAAGGGAATGGTCAAGTAGAGCGGTTCAATGGCACGCTCATTTCAATCCTTAGAAAGTTGGCTAGTAATAAACCTGAAACTTGGGACACATACTTACCCTCAGCACTATTTGCCTATAGGGAAGTCCCACATAACTCCACAGGATTGGCTCCAGCTACATTGTTGTTTGGACGACCAATCAAAGGTCCACTGGAAGCATTGTTGCGGACATGGACTGATGAAAAAGCAGAAGAAACCGTGACTTCTTCATACCAATACGTCAACGAGTTGACATCTCGATTGAAAACAAGTTGGAAACTGGCAAATGATAACTTGAGACAGGCCAGGAGGAAGCAGGCTGCTTACTACAATAAAACAGCAATAGATAGTGGACTGGAGGTGGGAGAGAAGGTTCTGTTACTGTTGCCCAGCAGCAATAATAAATTGCAAATTGGATGGCAGGGACCCTACGTCATATTGGAAAAACTTTTCCGGACCAACTATAAGATTGACAAGAAAGGAAAGGAGAAGGTGTATCATGTCAACCTTCTTAAAAAGTATTATGACAGGGAAGCATCAGAAGTTGCCCATATCATGACCCTGGCCATTGCAACAGAAATGCAGGATGAACCCATTTCCTCCATGGAATACCCCCTATCAACTACGGAAGGCTATGCTCAGGTTAATGTGAGTGAACATTTAACTCTTGAGCAGAGGAAAAAGGTTCAGGAGGTGTTAGAAATCCATGCTGATGTACTCACAGATAAGCCGGGGTGTACTAATCTGTTAGAGTATGACATGACGATTACTGACCCTACACCAGTTCGTATGCGGACATACCCTACACCTTATGCTAAAGGACAGGCACAATCAAGGATGAGATTGATTATCTCTTAAAAGAGAAAAATTATTTCAAAGTCTGAATCTCCCTACAGCTCAAGTGTGGGTGCTATTAAGGAAAGCCTAGTGGTGAACACAGGTTATGCATTGATTATAGGAAACTAAATGCTATCACTGAATCTCAGGTAGACCCATTACCTGACACCAATCAGTTGTTTGCTACATTGAGTAAGGCTCGGTATTTTTCAAAAGTAGATCTAAGCAAGGGATACTACCAAATACCAGTGAAACCAGAAGTTAGGAAACTGTTAGCCTTTAGTACACCGGATGGACATTACGAGTTCAATGTACTCCCATTTGGTTTTAAAGAATGCTCCAAGTATCTTCACCAGAATGATGAGGAAATTGTTGGAACCATTACAAAATCCTCATATCACCAACTTCATGGATGATATTCTGATTGCTACCACTACATTCGAGGAACACGTAGTAGCACTCTCCATGTTGTTAGGTAGATTAAGAGAAACGGGATTGACAGCACGCCCAACTAAGTGTCATATTGGATGTGAGACATTGGAATTTTTTAGGTCACACTATCTCTACAGGGCAAATGTCTCCGGACCCAAAGAATGTAGAGAAAATGAGAAAAGCACCAAGACCACAAACTAAGAAGGATGTAAGATCCTTTGTGTCACTGTGCGGGTTTTATCAGAAATATATACCCCATTTTAACTCATTATGCGCGCCATTAACCGACTTAACCAAAAAAGGTCAGCCGGATAAAATACAATGGACTGTGGAGTGTGAACAGGCTTATACAGAGTTGAAAAAATAAGCTGACAAATAAACCTATCCTTGCCCTTCCCGATCTCACACAAGAATTCGTACTAAGAACGGATGCTAGCAATGTAGGCATCGGAGCAACATTACTACAGCGGGCAGACACACCGCCACATATGCTATTACCAGTAGCTTTTGCCAGTAGAAAGTTAAATACAGCTGAGAGAAATTATTCTACCGTTGAACGTGAATGCCTCGCTTTGGTCTGGTCGATCAACAAATTCGCCCCTTTCTTTACGGGAAACACTTCATTGTGGAAAGTGATCACCAGCCTTTGATGTTTTTAGCAGTGTCTAAAAAATTAAATTCACGACTTTTAAGGTGGAGTTTACTGTTATCTCCATATTCGTTCAATGTGAGATACATACCAGGACGGGACAATCTTGGACCCGATTTTTTAAGTAGGCATCCTATCAAAGGAGATATAGAGAAACAGAAAATTAAGGAGGAACTGTAGCATGTGTTACCAAAAAGTTAACCGTGCAGGCACTGTTTTAAAGAAGAGGGCTCTGTAGCGAGATTTGGTAAACACTTGCTTGGTTGTAGCGCGACACGCCCACGCGACACCCACACACACCAGCGCAAGGTCAGCGCTGCGGTCTTTCTTTGAAGTTGGTAGACAGCGGAAATGTGACTTACGGTTAAAAGCCATACAGTATTACTGAAGAATGAGGAAATAGCTATATAGGAATGTATGGCCGACTTTAAAAGTTTGCATTTACTGGACATTAAATTATTCACTACAGGAGAACGCATGGTTGGAATAATATTAAATAAATATAACTCAACAAAGGAGATAGGCTAGGAATTATATCCAAAAGGATATTATTCAAATATAAATAGTTTTAAAGATAATTAATATTTTTCACCTTCATCACATCGGCTAAAAGTTAGCTAATAATCTTTAAAAATTTATTACACTAACAAGCCTCAACGGAATTGTATAAAACTTATATGTAATGAAAGCCCCATATGGGGAAAAGGAAATGATATATAGGAAGGAAGGAAGGAGATAAGTGTGTGAGTGACAGAAGAGAAAAACGAGTACAGGAAAAGCACAGATTGTTTCAAATAGCTTCAAAACAGGAGATGAAACTAAAATCTTTGGGGAATTTGGGAGCTGCTTTCTCGTACGCGCGAGAGACTGAAATATAAGGACAGAGCGGCGCATTGTAAATCACACACCAAATCCAGAAGCCAGAGTGAGAAACTGGAGGACAGCCTCTGCAAGAAAAGTTCTATTTTCACGCTGCATGCACGGCAGATTAAGTTAAGCCAATACAGTCTCACCGTGAGCTTATTAATCCTAAGAGGGTATGTAAGTTTATTAAAAATATATGTATTACTAATATCATTTTATTTCAGATTTTATTTCTGATTGATTGTAGCAGATATAATAAAAAAGGGAATGACGCTAACCAGAGATAACCTTCACCGGCATTGTCAGGAAGCATAACCATTAATTGGTTAGCCAAACATATTATGGCTAATTCTTGCCTGGAAGCTTACGACATACCAGCAAGTACATAAGTGACTTGACATCCATAAGTGGAAGGCAAAGGTTATATCGTACCCATGTATCATAACATGTGATTTATTCATGTATATTGTTAATTCTGCACCTTATACATTATCTTATCATGCTATCTCTGTAATATACTAGCATGATTCATTCATTTACATACAAACACTGAAGACATGGTCGCATCATGAACAGCAGAGGGTGGTGAGATTGTTAGAACAATGGCCACCTATTACTATATAATCTTCTTGTTCCAGGTTTTTATGATCAATGTTTATGATCCAGCTCATTCCTGATCGAGAAACTAAAAAAAGACTTGAAGAAGTTGATCCAGCTCACTGAAGCCTAGAGGGTCAACCAAACTTCAACACCTTAGTCCCCCGTAGTTATAGGGCGGGCTGAAGGAAAGTCTTCCGTACTCCAGTGTGTCGGAGGAACCTCGAGCAGACGTGGATAAAGTTGAGTTTATATATTTCCATCCAACAAATCCTGTGAGCAGTTCTAAAACGACTTTCTAATGATGAAAACTAGATGGCAAGAGATAATGTGACAAACTTGTTTTTATAAATTCAGTGGAAGATAAATCCAAGACTTTTTCTATTAGTTATTTTAATTTGTAACTGTAAATAATCATACATTTTACCATCTTCCAACACCCATTTATCATTACAAGAATATATAGATGTACATAATAAATTGGATAATTGTACTCATTTGACTTGTTAAATTTTTAACTGTTAAATTTTGAGTTACTTTTTCTAATTTAATTATAATATCACATAGGGTTACGATAGCGAAGTAGCATCTTATACTTCTGAAGCCTAAATCTATTGTCCAGCTCAGAGTATTCACAGCTGTAACTCACTTGTGATACCAGTGTACTTCTCGGGCACTGGAACTTCATACTTTCTGGAGAGAGATTCTACTTCTGCTCTACCACTACTATCATACTAGGAAAACCTTTCGCTACAGTAAGTAGTAAGTAAACTAAAACTGACATGTTCGTACATACATAAATAAAAACCTTCCAACTGACTGAGTGGTGAGAGTGCTTGCCTTTCGTGGCAGATTTTCCAGGTTAATTGTTTAAAACCTGGTAATACATCCTGTGAAGGTCGGTACGTGACAGCACCTCGACATTTGTCACTTTATCCTACCACGAAATACCAAGGATGTGGCGTAGACACCGTAGATCAGGCTGTCAATCAGCTCTCATGTCGGGTCGCAAAGGGACAACACAACGTACAGAGGACCATACCTGAACCGTACCATTTGGGGTTGGGCTTTAGTTTTGTTTGCCATACAAAATATTAAGTTTGTCACGCTGAGAGTGACAACCCTGATACTAATTAAAAACCCGTTTTGGTCATGTGACCTGGGCGGAAGTGCGCACGAATTCGGGGGCTAAAAGTTAGTTGAGTTTCTGGCCATCGACCAGGAGAGGTCGCTTTGTTGTTCCCTATCAGCATTTTGCTGGGATATTGGATGCCATATCTGTTCATTGAGGGTGCTTATCATTTATTCAGGTGGTCAAGATTAGTGTACGTTTCTCTGGAACGGTGGTGTAGTTTCTAGCAACATTTTTCGTAGACCATTGATAAGAAGTCATTTGTATTTAAGTATGGCTTTATTAGAATGCAGGACTTAGCCGGTGAGCGAAAGTCATTGTGTTGTTCACTCGGTGTGACATACCCGCGAGTTTTGATGATGATATATTTGAGTGTTGAGTATTGCAAGTTATATTGGCATTCCTGTTACATTGTTTTGCATATGTATCTCTAGCCGCGTGTGGGTTCATTGTGTACATGATTATTAAAGGGAACTTAACCTGTTACGAGTGTTATGGTGAATCTATGTCAGCTATTGCATATTGTGGTCATATCCTTAGATAATGAGCCAGAGAGAGTATAGATTATCATGTGTAAATCCACAGTGTGAATAGGTTGTTTCTGACATCTGGATGGCTCGTCTATTCTATAGGCCGTGGGGCCAGTGGTTTTGATGTATTTTAGGATATTTGAAAGCAAGGCCGGAGTGCCTATGGTTGCTATATAAGGCCAGTATATATTATGTACACAGAGTGTTAGAAGGTGGGAGCCGTGTTGGCGCCTTCTGTTTGTTAAGTCACGATAGTGAGCTATTTTCAGTTGCAAACTTCAGGTATGTGTGTTTGCCAGTCTGTAGGTAGTGTACTGTAGGCGGTCAAGCGTGACGCGTTGCGGTACGTGACCCAGTTTTGTTCTTGTCTGAGATCACAGTGACAGAGTGTGTCTTCGCAGTACAGTTGCAGTTTGACATTGTTGTTAAGTGTTTTGTTCGACAATGTTTACAAATCAATGTTGGTGATAAATTGGAAGTAATGTTAGAAGTATGTTTAAGGTGGTTACTTTAAGTGACAGCTAGCGTCTGAAGTGTCCTTTTGAGATATTAGAAAGTGTACTTTGGAGTTTAGGTCTAGTAAGGTGGCGATCCAGGTGGAGCAGCGGAGATAGAGGGTTGACTTTGGTATTAGATGGGCTCTGGTGCCTGACTGTGTGTGTCGGCAGAGGAGATTATCTCGGGCTCTGGTGCCTGACTGTGTGTGTCGGCAGAGGAGATTTGCTCGTCTATATTTGGTGGTATAGGTAGTGTCTATATGTTGGCGGCATCCCAGGTTGCGTGAATCTACTCGTACTTGGATTATGGTCTAAATCTATGTGACCAAAGTGGGCTGGAACTTGATATCGTGTTATGGTAGCCTATCTGCAGTAGTGCCATTTCACATACTGCTCTACCCACCTGGGAACGTTACCTATACGGAGTTTTGCCAAGTGATGTCTGGTTCAAGTCTTGCTGATGTCATTCCTCTGACGTGACCTGTCTTCACCGATGTGCCCTGCCAGTGGGTGAATTCCAATGAGGACTGAAGCTTGCTAACCTGGGGTCTTTCTGCACTACTTTACCTTCAAGTCTGCTGGTTTCCTGTTGCGGTGTGATGGAACGAACTGTGCTTATTTTCATATATCACTTAGACGGGTGAAACTTACTGCTCATTGAAACTGTTCTGGATTATACAGTTGGTGATCTATTTTGGACATTGCTGGGAAAGTATCGTGTTCAACAGTGCAGTCGCCTGGATATTGGTTGCAGTACCGTGTCAAAGGACAGTATTGTTTATGCTGGCACACAGACTAGATTTCTGGAACATTATTTTCGATTAAACGTTTTCAAGTGTGGAGTCTTGTTTGTGTTGTTTTCATTATTCATCACCAGTGTTGAGAGAGCTTCTTGATCAAGCGCCGTTGGACCTTCAGTTAAGTTATTGTTTGTATTTTTGTATAATTTATTATATGTATGTTTCTGTGTTTTTCTTTCTGTCTAACCGACTGATGCTATTGTCAGGTTCTCTGGAGTAGGTGGGATAGTGGATTTGTTTTGTCTACGTCTACTTCGTGAGGTCTGTGTTAGTTTATGATTGTTTTCTTTCATCGTATTTTGTTATTTTTTTTCTTGTGCTTTTTTGTAAAACTTAGTCTGTATATTTGTATGGGGGTTGTTTGTTAGGTAGGATCTTTCGCTATATTTATATTTTATATTCTGATATGTATAGGGTTAGATTTCGGGGTCGTGTTCAGTAAGGTGTTTCGGTTAATGCGAACCGAACCTTTGAGTCTGACCCACGCCCCCAGTACTATTCTGTTATCAATATGAAGATTTTGTAAACCTGTAAATATTATGTAATGCCTTGCAATGCATATTAATGCTATATTGTGGTAAGCTCTGGAGCATCCGTAGAGAGTATTTACTGTGGTTTATGGAAGAAATGTGTTATGATCATTAGAGTTGATGTTTATGAAGATGTATTATGTTATATGATTTATATGTCAAAATGCCATAAAGGCAGTATGGATGAAGTTATACTCAACGTATGTAAAATCATGTTATAATATATGTATATTTACAGTGTGTAGACAGATTGTTTATACTATGAAATGATGTCTTATTATTGATACTTTGATATGAATAATTAATTTGTAACATAAATTGTATGTGATAGACCAGGTCTGGACAGTCGTTGTTATTTTTTACGACTACCAGTACCTGGGATGATTAGTTCATCCTCATACTGTATTTAGTACATAGGATGAGAAGGCATGAACGACAATGGTATTGGACATCTTTGGCATTCTCCAGGTAGATGAGGAGGTGCCGTCTCGGCATTTTGTTCGTCCATGCTCCGAAAGGGGTTAGGCGTGACTCCTCCGGTGGAAGAAAACTTCGTTTTCTTTCTTAAGAAGGGGGGGGGGGGAAGATGTGGATGTCGCAGTAGAGATGTTCGACAAAATATTACGTTGGTCACGCTGAGAGTGACAACCCTGATACTAATTTAAAACTCGTTTTGGTCATGTGACCTGGGCGGAAGTGCGCACGAATTCGGGCGCTAAAAGTTAGTTGAGTTTCTGGCCATCGACCAGGAGAGGTCGCTTTGTTGTTCCCTATCAGCATTTTGCTGGGATATTGGATGCCATATCTGTTCATTGAGGGTGCTTGTCATTTATTCAGATGGTCAAGATTAGTGTACGTTTTTCTGGAACGGTGGTGTAGTTTCTAGCAACATTTTTCGTAGACCATTGATAAGAAGTCATTTGTATTTAAGTATGGCTTTATTAGAATGCAGGACTTAGCCGGTGAGCGAAAGTCATTGTGTTGTTCACTGTCGCAAAATTGGTTTCAATACATTGCAAACGCGGCTTCGTATAGTTTTACAAACCATTCACCGATCGATTATCACAAGACCGGCCGCTTACAAAATGGCGGTGTATCGACAAAATGTCGATGAGACCTCGGCAATCGGCAATGATAAATAAAAGCGTAATGGAATCATTGTGAAAAGGATTTCACCTTTTAGTCCAGGAGAGGATTGTGTATAACTGTATATAAGGAAAAACGGTAGGAAGTTATCATTTACGGAGATATATGCGTATTACGGCTGCCCACAGTTACGCTGAAAGTCTGTAAACCCACTTCTGTTCTAAATACTAAAATCAACAAATAACAGTTTGGGAAATTAAATGGATAGGAATATAGAGATATATGGGCTGTATAAAACAAGATAAGATGGAACAGTATGGATAATATATAAGCCGAGGATGAGTAAGGGAAAGTTTCAGTCAACGCACAAATCGGGTGTAATCGCTGTTTCGGGAAAGGATTTCAGCCCGAGTCTTAGGCTGTGACGTCAGTGCTCTCCGATACGTCCGCCAGAGTCTTATAAAGAGCGGACCGTAAACTGAAAGGACGCACACTGAAATTAGGTTTGAGACATACTGACGGCAGAGATCGCCACTACGCTAATACCATCTGAATTGTGAGCGAATCGCCAGAAGTTTCTGTCAAGTGTCTGCTGTCTGAGGGTAAGCGAAATTAGGATAACTGCCGTGTATATATTTTTTTAATTTCAGGTTCGTACAGACTTCACAAAATATGCACGTAGAATATTCATTGATATAATGTATTGTTATTTTTAATATGAAATAAACATGTGCTATGTGGATGATTGTTGCTGGTACAAAAACTAATCACAATTAGCCCCATAGCCAAATGTAGATAACATCTATCTTATTAAATGCTGGATCTCGTACGAAGATAAAGGAAGTCCCATGGCAGAGATTGTCATAGGCAAATGAAGTGTTAGAAGCTTCATCATGGAAGATACCGCTTTTACGAGGTTAGGTGACTAGTTCCCTTCCTCGCTGCCTTTTCCTTCCCTAGTTCGAGTGCACAAATTAGTGCCCATTTACAGCTGGTAAACTGGAGTGTTCCATAGCCAGACTTCAATCCAACAACTATGTAGTTGTGCTACCGAAGAAAGCACCCTGATCGCTTGATCAGTCGGTCACTCACTTTATCTATTTGTGTATTAATTTTGTGTAGATGCTAGGAATGGCATCAGTATTTAAATTTGTACCTGATATGGTTTGAAAAGATCAAGTCATAAATAAGTAAAGGATGTACAGGAGCGGAATAAACCAGATGATGTTTATTACTGATATGTTAATATTAATTCTGTAACATTGAAATGATGTCCCTTACTATGACAGTATAACTTTGACATCTGAGGACTGACTAGTCTGACTTATGTGCTAGTCAGTTACAATTAATTGAAATGTTAATACTTCTATATCACTGAAACGATGTCCTTACTTACTATGATTGTATAACGGTGACATCTGATGACTTCAAACCAGACTGTCTAGTATCAGAAGCTTGTGTTGTTCATCAGAGGCAATCCCACAAAAGTGCAGGACCCCAACGAATGAACCACAGCTGGTCATTGATATTCCTATGGCTGGGTCTACCAAGTCTGATATCTACAGTCAGCATTGGCAAGTTGAAAAGATAAGTGTCATTTAAGACACTGACCACCTAATATGAACCAACAGCCAATAGTTGTGATATGAAACAAAGCTACCACCGTATTCAAATCATAATATAATTCAGTCAAATGATGACAGTAATGTGTAAAGTCAGAAGACTAGTAGAACAGTGATACAGTAAAAGTGATTTCAATTTTCATTAACTTTACTGTTCAAGATCCTGAAGTCTCAAAGGACAAGACTACTTATTAACATTGCTGAGTGACGGTTTCTAGTAAATACATTTTCTACAAGGACAGACAATCCTACAAAAAAAAAATTAGTTTAGAAATAATAGTAATTGTGTGAATATTTTTCCTATATTATAAATGCACATTTCCATATAGCAGAAATAGACGATCAGTGTATATATTAAAAGAATTAATTGTACCTGAGGACTTAATCACTTTGTACACTTGTGTTTAAAGTGAATGTTCATTTTATTTATCCCTAGACATTAAGTAATCATAAGATAGTCACAGGGAGGAGACACCTTAAATCCTGGTACTACTTCTTACCAACTGGCCAGGATTTTCTCAGTCTGACTATTCCTATGATATCACTACACCAGTGCTTATTTCTAAGACTGGGGTAGTACTTGTAAGACAGAACTCTTTACTGGTATACTATCCTGGTAGCATATGAGATACCTGGTTATCCATCTACCAACCTTATTCTTACCTAAATAATTAAATTTAAATAACCTCCCGCTACATTCACTCGGTATGACATACCCGCGAGTTTTGATGATGATATATTTGATTGTTGAGTATTGCAAGTTATATTGGCATTCCTGTTACATTGTTTTGCATATGTATCTCTAGCCGCGCGTGGCTTCATTGTGTACATGATTATTAAAGGGAACTTAACCTGTTACGAGTGTTATGGTGAATCTATGTCAGCTATTGCATATTGTGGTCATATCCTTAGATAATGAGCCAGAGAGAGTATAGATTATCATGTGTAAATCCACAGTGTGAATTGGTTGTTTCTGTAATACATCCTGTGAAGGTCGGTACCTGACAGCACCTCGACATTTGTCACTTTATCATACCACGAAATACCAAGGATGTGGCGTAGACACCGTAGATCAGGCTGTCAATCAGCTCTCATGTCGGGTCGCAAAGGGACAACACAACGTACAGAGGACCATACCTGAACCGTACCATTTGGGGTTGGGCTTTAGTTTTGTTTGCCATAATAACTATTTTTAGCAGGAGAATACAATTTGGTAATATATATATATATATATATATATATATATATATATATATATATATATATATATATATATATATATATATATATATATATATATATATATATATATATATATATGTAATGACATAAATGAATTATGGAACATAGATAACTTTCTTTCACTTTAATAGTATGTTAAAAGAAAAACAAATTAATAGCAGCTGAAATGCTTTAAAAACAAGGTCATACAAATCTCAGTTCAACTGTTAGCATGGATAAGTGTTGATCTGTCTGTGCTAATCTTTGTAGGGTTTTATTTGCTTTCATAAGTGAAAATAACTGCTGGCAAAGGCATGTGCTACCAAACATTGCTAATAATCTCGCCGCAAAGTTACGAATATTAGCAACATGACTTGGCGAATAGGAATAAAAATAAGGAATATCACAATCATAACACATTTTGTATCATTACGGTGTCACAGTAGACGTCAATTAGTTCCATTAGAATGTTACCCCTTGCCTTCTCAAAATAAACGAAAATTTAGTGTTGAAACAGGAGAAATCTTTTTCACAGTTTTGAAATCGACAAATCTCCTTTCAGAGTTAAAAGGTAGCTCCTTCAGGCTGGAGGCATAGCGACTAAAATTGGAAGCACCGTGTGACTATTGAAAAGTCCTGACGTGTAGGAGAATGAGATAAATCTCCACAGTTAAGACTTTGATTTCAAATACCTTAATGCAGGCATGCATTATTGTCACAATCTATTCTCTTCCCTAATATTTTTGGTTAAAGTTATTTAAATATCCCGTAATGTCCATCGTGAATGCCCAGAGCTTATTGCTGCCGTTAAACTTGTTCTTTCATTTGTAAGAATATTTATATTTTTTGACGTAGTAATCAGAACCTCCTCATGTTGATAAGAAAACCAGCAAAATTCTGCATAGTAAGACAAACCTATAACTCACATCCAGTGTCAAGGACTAATGTAGAGAATACCCATTGATGCAATTCACTTGAGTGTATGAAACACTGCTTTCTTAACAAAATGTAGTAAATTTTTAGTAATAAATGTTACTATTTTGTAGCACAGTACTTTCTCATGTACACTGTATAATACAGTAAAAACGGTGAAACATTCTGACATGATTATATTCTCCCAGCTTAACCTGTTATATATATATATATATATATATATATATATATATATATATATATATATATATATATATATATATATATATATATATATATATATATATATATATATATATATATATATATATAATGTTACATTGCCTGGCTGTTCTTGTACTGGAATACTGAAGATAAGAGAGGTAGAGGAAACCGTGGAAGAAGAGATGAGAAGATGACGCTGGAGATTGAGCAAGAAATGTTGAGATCATTGCCTGGCTGTTCTTGTACTGGAATACTGAAGATAAGAGAGGTAGAGGAAACCGTGGAACACATGGAGAAGAGAACTGGAGACAGGCATTAAGGACATGAAGAAGTCGTAGAAAGACCTTGAGCTGATGGCACAGGACAAGTAGACGAGGCGTCAGTTTGTTGAAGGTCTATGCTCCTAGGGGAGCTGACAGTTGATGAATGAGGTGATCAAAGCGCCCCATGAACAGACATTAGGAATTATGGTCAAAGCGCCCCATGAACAGACATCAGGAATTATGGTCAAAGCGCCCCATGTACAGCCATTAAGAATTATGGTCAAAGCGCCCCATGAACAAACATTAAGAATTATGGTCAAAGCGCCCCATGAACAGACATTAGGAAATATGGTCAAAGCGCCCTATGTACAGACATTAGGAATTATGGTCAAAGCGTCCCATGAACAGACATTAGGAATTATGGTCAAATCGCCCCATGAACAGACACTAGGAATTATGGTCAAAGCGCCCCATGAACAGACATTAGGAATTATGGTCAAAGCGCCCCATGAACAGACATTAGGAATTATGGTCAAAGCGCCCCATGAACAAACATTAAGGGCAATTTTTACTATCTTGCAATATAATACATTTATATTCTTATTATGTTCGCAAATATTTTGTAAGCAAAGTATTTCCTTTTTTAAGTGCTTAAGGAGAAGTCATTTTTGGGTTGCTTCCCTTGAAAATAGTTCTGTCATCTTCGATCGGACTCCGCAGACGACTCTAGGCCTACTGTGATTTATTCTGTGGCTGGGTAGGAATAGATTGTTCTTGCTTCAGTATATCTATGGCCTGAATTTATACGTAGTGTTTGTATGAGTAGGACGAGTCTGTCTTATATATGGATATCTTTGCATTTCTAAGTCGAACTAATTTGGTTGTCGCTAGAAAAGGTCAAAGGCTATGCAGCGGAAGTATCGCTAGCAAGGGGTGTGATCCATGGCTGTCATCCTGTGAGGATGCCGAGTTTTGTTGTAGCAGGCTTTTTGCCGAAATAGTGATCTATATATGGATGGGGAAAAGTGATAATCATTTAGACATGTTGTATGTACTTTACCCCAGTGTTTATTCTCTTTTGCCAAGGAATGGCAAAGTTATATTTCGCATAAAAAGGTAAAACCACAATTTATTATGAACTTGGGCTTCGCCATCGTTGTTGATAAGCAGATGCACAGTGGTACTTTTAAAAAAGAATATCCA
Source organism: Oreohelix idahoensis (assembly GCA_024509875.1). Taxonomy (NCBI): domain Eukaryota; kingdom Metazoa; phylum Mollusca; class Gastropoda; order Stylommatophora; family Oreohelicidae; genus Oreohelix; species Oreohelix idahoensis. The sequence goes on from JAMPIV010014765.1 coordinate 351,859, forward strand.
TTCAAAGGAAGAAGACATTCCTATGTATCAGCACTGGATTGTATGATATTATTCAATTACCTCTATGAGAGAAGCTATGAAGAAATGAGGACATTTAATGAATGACTAATTTTGGTCTATATTCTATAGTGAGTGAAGCTCACGAGAGAGAGAACAGCCATGTTGAAATTCATATACTTTGTATTTATCGAGTGAGAAAAAGGGATGCCTGTACTATCGCTCGATGAACCAAGAGATCACTGCTACATGTGAGAACCCATGTCTGGGATTCCTATATTATGAAATATATATATATTGAACTTTACGTGAAGGAATATTCGCTAGACGAGGTTAGGTCTAGGAGCCTTCCTATATATTGGTTATGGTCTGACGTGCCCAGTCAGTAAAGCCAGATGATTTACATGATGGAACGCTGAATGCTTATTTACGAATGCTCCATTATGATATTTGCCAAGCATGAATGCTAACTTAAGATGATATTCCTGTGATCAACATTATGCTGTCTATGTCGACATTTGTTCCTGTAACCATACACGTACTGTCCAAGTGTGCGTCCCATTAAATGTTATAAAAAGACCACCGTAGTTCCAGTACTTCTTGAATTCGAACAGTGTGAGTATGAGTGATGTACTACCAACCTGTCAACTCTATCGAATCATTCTACCATTCGCGTACTGACATTCAGATACACACTCATTGTTTACACTCACATTCTTGTCGGAGCCTCATCACGTTCCAGGACAAGATGACCTGTATGACCAAAACTGTGCTGGGTTTGATGAGTTGACAATCGTTACACTTTACTACACCAGTCCCAACATCTACATTTATCCACTGGTGGACATTCACATCATTTAACAAATAAAGCATGATTCAACAACTAGTAGCCAGTATGAGTTAACAACTACACAAAGAGAGTTTAACAACTGGTGTGCCAGCTTCCTGGGTCAACCTGCACAGTGACCATATTGAGAAGTAAACTACTGAGACCAGACGTTCCTTGGGGTCTGTTACGACACACAAATACATCAGCAGTACAACTCTACAGTGATGTCAGCGTGACCTGTCCTGTCGAGAGTATGCAGTAACTAGGTCAGGGTTTGTTGACATTTGGTTCGTTGGACATTTGCCATACAACTGACAGTGTTACACAGCAAGCTTGGTTGAAACATAGAACATTACACATCAGGACTGGAGAATATTTGACAGTGTTTGCGAAAGAAAATGTTATTGAACTGAGAAGTCCTACATTGATTGTTATCATTCAAATCAACGATGGAGCTTCTATTTCTGTGTTGAATTTAAAATAATTAGACCAGAAGTATTTGTTTAATAAAGTACCACAGTACTGTACTATTAGGCAGTGTAACTGAGCCTTCATTCCAACACATTCTTTCTGCAACACTCTATTTACATCATATTGCCATACTATTTATGCATTTATGTATTTATGTTTAACTATTTATATGTGATATTTGTTTGTATCCAGCGGGTTGTTGTTTCGGTTGGGCGGTGTCACACAGCAGAGTATCCCACGTAATAGAGGGTCTGATGTGTGCGTTTCTATAGGTGCAATTTTCTTCATTGAAAATTTGCTGCGACAGCTGTTGCTATTAGTGTTAGCTGTGAAGTCTGTACTCATTGTTGTTTTTGTAATATTCCTCTGTTCTTTAGTTTGTTTTGATTTGTTTGTAATTTGTTGGTCTACCCTATTCTATCTTTCAGTTCTATTCTCAATTTATATTTATATACTGTGGCGTTATTTGTATTTGTTATCCTCTTGCGGTTTATCTTTTATTGTTTTTCCCATTTGATTTATTTCATTTCCGCAAATGTTTTCATGTTCTTCTGTATAACTGTTTTTGTTTTGTGCCTGATCGACATACACTATTTAAAATATAGTTGATCATATAAATTGATGTACAAGAATCAACTGATAGTTAATTGCTATTACTAAAGGTACACAGTTGATGATATAAAACACTATTTCTGGTGCACTGCACTTATATTATAGAGTGAACCAGCAACTTATAGCTGTTATTATATAAGGATTTATACAAGACCTTTTGTAAGGCTTGTTTCCCACAGTGATTGGGATAGTTAAGTACTATTTTTCCACAGGTTAAAAAGTTATCATACAAGGTCTTTGATTAAGACTAAGAAAGTGAATTTATTTACTTTTGCAAATTACTGATCTTATTAGACAAGATGTCTACCTTAGATTATTTTATCACACAAGGCAGGGCTCTTGATATGACTGGTCAGCAATTAGAACAATGGGCAGTTGCTCAATATGACAAAGCATTAGCTGCAGAAGAGAGAAAACTTGCTGCTGCTGCTGAAGAAAGAAAAGCATTGATTGAAGAAAAGAAATTAGCAGCTGAGGAAAAAAAAATTACAAAGAGAGGATGAACAAAAGAAATTGCAGATACAGACTGATGAAAAAAGATTCCAGATGGAAATGGAAAAAGAGAAAAGAAAAGATGAGGCTGCTGCTGAAGAGAAAAAATTACAAGCTGCTGCAGAAGAGAGAAAATTACAAGCTGAAGCTCAAGAAAAAAAAGCAATAAGAGAACATGAACACCAAAAAGAACTTTTAGCATTTGAGTTAGAAAAGTTAAAGTTAACAAACATAAGTAATGTTAATCAAGCATCTAGTGGTAATGGTAAACCCTTTACTTACAAGGTCAAGGTACCAGCGTTCAACCCTTCCAGTGATGACATAACATTCTGGCTAAACAGATTTGAACGCTCGTGTCGAGCACATAATGTGGACAAATCACAATATGCTAACCAGTTATCAGAAAATCTGAAAGGTGATTCTCTGACTAGTTTAAGTTTGGTTGAAGAGGCTGACAAAGATAACTATGATGTTATTAGGGCAGCCTTGTTAAAGAAGTATCAGTTGTCTGAAGAGGGTTATCGGAAGTTGTTTAAGACAATGGTGCCTGAGGCAGGTGTAGAATTCTCAGAATTCATTGCAAGAACACGTCTTACATTTGATCGTTGGATTGAGCTATCCAAAACAGAAAAGACTTATGAAGCCCTTATGGACTTGATACTCAGAGACAAGATTATGTCAAGTATAAATAAACCTTTCCTCGAATTCTTACATGAGCGTAAACCTAAGTCTCTAAAAGAAATGGAACAGTATTGTACCCAATACGTCACTGCACATCCGGACGTAGCTATTAGCAACAGTAAGGTTAAAGAAGGTATGCCAGTTGCTTCTGCAACACCATACAACCCTAATCACTCTCACAAATTCCAAGGACCTCAAAATAGGTTTAATAAAAAAGGTAACTATTACAGTTATCAGAACCAAGGTAACCAATCATTTCAGGGTTCTTCTTCGAATACCTGGAGAAGAGCTGACAGCCCTCGATTCAGGGGTGGTCATAATTACAGGAACTTTCGCAAAGGAAGTCATTCTAGAAACTATCCAAGTTTTCCTTCATGGAGACAACAGGATCATAATTACCGAGATACTCATTATAATGAATATGATGATAGTAACCAAAGGAGCTATGATTCAAACCCGAGTAGGGGTTATAATGGTGGAAACAATGATAAGTACAGAGGCAATAATAACAGAGGTAGAGCACAATTCAAAAAACATAAAGCTCATTACCAGGCGAACTCTGCACAGCAAGAGTCCCACGAAGCCTATAAACAAAATAAAGATAATGATGACTCTAATAATATGGCATGTGCCGCTTTTGATTTTGGGAGAGCATCTCAGTGCCCCCAATGCAAAACATTATTTGAGCCAACCACAGTGTCTACTTTAAGCTGTGGCCATCCTCTTCCCGCTCTTCCTGCGTCAATCGCGCATGATGGGAGAGGTTCTCTTGTCTTACACAAAGGTTTAGTAAATGACAATCCAGTCTCAGTACTTTTTGATTCTGGATGCACAACTATTGGGGTTAGGCAGTCACTCATAGATCCTTCTCATTCTACAGGCAAAGTAGTCAAATGCGTAACATTTGGCGGCACCATAGAGAAATACTCTACCGCTATCATTAGGATTGCTACTCCTTTCTTCACAGGAGATGTACACGCATGTCTTTTGCCGGATCCGATCGCTGATCTTATCATCGGTCGCATTCACGGAGTCAAAGAATGCACTCCGGAGCAAATTTCCGTTTGGGAAAATCAAAATATGCAATCTGCTAATGCAGTAGTCACTAGAGCTCAAGCTCTCAATATGCCTGAAACTTCATCTGTTGAAGATAATGAAGTGCATAACCAAGATGATCCCTTGGTAATTTCTCGTGACTCGTTTATAAAACAACAAGAAGAAGATCCGACTCTTAAGAAATTCTTCACTCTTGTAACAAAAGGTGATCCGAATAAAGATTCAAATTGTAAATCTTGGATTACAATGAAGAATGGCGTACTTGTACGTATGGTGCAAGACTCCACTAAGTCAAGTCATTCTCAGATTCTTGTACCCAAGAATTTGAGAGTTAAGATCTTACAACATGCACACGACTCTCAGTGTGCTGGTCACATGGGTTTTTCCCGTACTAAGTCAAGAGTTCTTGCGGCTTTCTTTTGGCCTTTTGTGAACAAGGACATACGGATCTATTGTCGATCCTGTAAAGTATGTCAAGAAGTCAAATCCAAAGGTCCTCGTCATGCTGCGCCTATTCAGGCTGCAGATATTCCTATTCGTCCATTCCAGAAAATGGCGATAGACATCATTGGTCCATTCAAGATCAAATCTGCTAGAGGACATCAGTTTATCTTAACGTGTGTAGACATGTGCACACGTTGGCCAGAGGCTATCCCTCTAAAGAGCATTACTACCGCTGACATTGCAGATGCTCTTTGGCTTATATTTTCTCGGCTGGGATTCCCCGGAGAAATATTATCAGATCATGGCACCCAACTGATATCGGATACCATGTCTCAAGTAATGTCTACTCTACAGATAGAGAGATCTTTGAGTAGCATCTATCATCCTATGTCCAATGGGATGGTCGAGCGACTAAATAGAACACTTAAGAACTTATTAGGGAAGATAACTGAGGATCATCCTCAAGATTGGGATATGGTTTTACCCGCGGCCCTCTTCGCGTACAGAGAGGTCCCCAATGAACATACAGGGTTTTCGCCCTTTGAACTTGTCTTTGGCGCGCGACCGCGCGGCCCAATGTCTTTGCTGCATGATCTTATAACAGCTGACAATATTGACGATGACACAAAATCTTCTTACGAGTATGTCATCGCGCTGAGACAAAAGATTATCGAAGCATGCAAATTGGCAACGTCCTCTTCTGAGTTTGCTAAGCAGAAGGCAAGACAATTTGCTAATAAGAAGAGAACTTTACGACAACTTTGTCCTGGTGACAAAGCATTTGTTTTGCTACCTTGTCGTGAAAATAGACTCCTTATTAGTTGGAAAGGTCCGTACGATATAATATCGAAAATTTCAGATGTTGACTACATCGTCGATATTAACGGGAAGCATAAAACCTTCCACATCAATATGCTTACGGAGTTCCATGAACGTCCTGACTATTTACAGCCTATTTTCCAGGCAACGGACGATTCTCATGTCAAACATGGTCATTACTCATCACTGTCTGTAATACAGGATGAGGAAACAAGTTTTTCGGATGTTAATCTCCCGCTTCCAATGATCCCACTTCATTCTAGTGAATCATGGAAAGACGTTACTGTTTCTCCTGATTTGTCTCTAGGAGAACGGCGACAAGTTTCGTCTATGTTACAAACATTTCAGGATGTCCTCACTGACATCCCTGGACAAACTCATGTCATTGAGCATGACATTGTTCTAACTGAACATACTCCAATTAGGGTTAGGCCTTATCCTATCCCTATACATTTCCAAACACAGGTTGAAAAGGAGTTGGATGAAATGATAGATTTACAAATAATCGAACCATCCACTTCTGCATATTCTTCGCCGATGGTTATTGTTCGAAAAAAAGACAATAACATACGTCTTTGCGTTGACTATCGCAAATTGAATCAAGTTACGAAGTTCGATGCTGAACCTATGCCTTTACTAGAAGAGTTACTTACTCGTCTTTCTAAATCGCATTTTTTCACTAAACTTGATTTGTCTAAAGGATATTGGCAAGTTCCATTATCCGAACGCGCCAAACCTCTTACCGCTTTCTCTACTCCCAGAGGCCTTTTCCAATGGAATTTTATGCCTTTCGGCCTTATGAACGCACCAGCTACATTTGTACGCATGATGCGTCGAATCCTATCGTATCGGTCAGATGTCATTGCTTATCTAGACGACATCTGTCTTTTCAGCGATACTTGGGAAGATCACTATTCAGGATTAGTTGAATTATTATCAACTCTGCGTGAGTATAACCTGACAGCAAAACCATCTAAAGCTTGTATTGGCTTTAGCGAAATTGCTTTCTTAGGCCATCGAGTAGGTCACGGTTTCTTGAAGACAGAAGACCATAATATCACTAAGATACTTAACATCTCTATCCCTAGGACTAAAAAGCAAGTGCGAAGTCTTTTAGGTCTCATACAATTTTATGGACGTTTCATTCCGAATCTGTCCTCTATCATGGCACCTCTCTCTACACTATTAAAGAAAGGGTCGCCTAACATGGTTCACTGGTCTCATGAATGCCAATCTTCACTAGAGAAGATCAAAACTATGTTTTCATCACCACCTATTTTAGTGTTACCTACAACAGATAAGACATTTGTTCTTCGTAGTGACGCTTCATCCACTGGGATTGGAGCGGCACTAATGCAAGAGTACTCTGGAACTCTGCATCCTGTAATGTACATATCCAGAAAACTTAATGCTGCAGAAAGGAATTACTCGGTTTTAGACCGCGAATTATTGGCAATGGTTTGGTCAATTCTCAAACTCCAAAGATTCCTTCTGGGCGCGCATTTCGTAGTGGAAACTGACCAAAAAGCTCTTACGGCTATCCAAAGTAAGAACTTGAAGAGCTCGAGATCAACTCGATACGCAATTGCTCTTCAACCTTTTCATTTTTCGGTACGAGCTATCCGTGGTTCAGAAAATGTGATGGCGGACATTCTGTCCAGATGCCCACATGATGCCACTTAACTGTTAAATATTGGATCTTTTTAATATGTATAACTTTACAACAGTTATTTTTTTGTTTCTTTACTAAGATACACATTTGTAATTTAATAATAGAATGATGGTATCGCTACTTAGCGGTTTATTGATGTTAATTCACCGCTGTTCTTTGATGATTGTTTCTTCATAAATCATAAATTTAAGATTGTAGTGTGAATTTTTGGTATGCATTGTATAATTAACAGAATTGTATTATACGTACATCACACCTTCCTGGAAACATTTATTCGTAGGGAAACAATTTCTCTCAGATTTTGAGATATATATTCTCACCGGTCATATTAGGAATTATAGTTATTCCTGATATTTTCATCTGCGCAGTATTCTTGCGTTGTGAGCCTATTCTACGGTGCTCCTAGATGTATTTAAAAAAAAAAATTTTTTTTTTTTTTCCCGGGAGGTGTGGTAAGACTGTAAAGGGCAATTTTTTACTATCTTGCAATATAATACATTTATATTCTTATTATGTTCGCAAATATTTTGTAAGCAAAGTATTTCCTTTTTTAAGTGCTTAAGGAGAAGTCATTTTTGGGTTGCTTCCCTTGAAAATAGTTCTGTCATCTTCGATCGGACTCCGCAGACGACTCTAGGCCTACTGTGATTTATTCTGTGGCTGGGTAGGAATAGATTGTTCTTGCTTCAGTATATCTATGGCCTGAATTTATACGTAGTGTTTGTATGAGTAGGACGAGTCTGTCTTATATATGGATATCTTTGCATTTCTAAGTCGAACTAATTTGGTTGTCGCTAGAAAAGGTCAAAGGCTATGCAGCGGAAGTATCGCTAGCAAGGGGTGTGATCCATGGCTGTCATCCTGTGAGGATGCCGAGTTTTGTTGTAGCAGGCTTTTTGCCGAAATAGTGATCTAGATATGGATGGGGAAAAGTGATAATCATTTAGACATGTTGTATGTACTTTACCCCAGTGTTTATTCTCTTTTGCCAAGGAATGGCAAAGTTATATTTCGCATAAAAAGGTAAAACCACAATTTATTATGAACTTGGGCTTCGCCATCGTTGTTGATAAGCAGATGCACAGTGGTACTTTTAAAAAAGAATATCCATTCAAAGGAAGAAGACATTCCTATGTATCAGCACTGGATTGTATGATATTATTCAATTACCTCTATGAGAGAATCTATGAAGAAATGAGGACATTTAATGAATGACTAATTTTGGTCTATATTCTATAGTGAGTGAAGCTCACGAGAGAGAGAACAGCCATGTTGAAATTCATATACTTTGTATTTATCGAGTGAGAAAAAGGGATGCCTGTACTATCGCTCGATGAACCAAGAGATCACTGCTACATGTGAGAACCCATGTCTGGGATTCCTATATTATGAAATATATATATATTGAACTTTACGTGAAGGAATATTCGCTAGACGAGGTTAGGTCTAGGAGCCTTCCTATGTATTGGTTATGATCTGACGTGCCCAGTCAGTAAAGCCAGATGATTTACATGATGGAACGCTGAATGCTTATTTACGAATGCTCCATTATGATATTTGCCAAGCATGAATGCTAACTTAAGATGATATTCCTGTGATCAACATTATGCTGTCTATGTCGACATTTGTTCCTGTAATCATACACGTACTGTCCAAGTGTGCGTCCCATTAAATGTTATAAAAAGACCACCGTAGTTCCAGTACTTCTTGAATTCGAACAGTGTGAGTATGAGTGATGTACTACCAACCTGTCAACTCTATCGAATCATTCTACCATTCGCGTACTGACATTCAGATACACACTCATTGTTTACACTCACATTCTTGTCGGAGCCTCATCACGTTCCAGGACAAGATGACCTGTATGACCAAAACTGTGCTGGGTTTGATGAGTTGACAATCGTTACACTTTACTACACCAGTCCCAACATCTACATTTATCCACTGGTGGACATTCACATCATTTAACAAATAAAGCATGATTCAACAACTAGTAGCCAGTATGAGTTAACAACCACACAAAGAGGTTTAACACCCATGAACAAACTTTAAGAATTATGGTCAAAGCGCCCCATGAACAAACATTAAGAATTATGGTCAAAGCGCCCCATGAACAGACAATAGAAATTATGGTCAAAGCGCCCCATGAACAGACATTAAGAATTATGGTCAAAGCGCCTCATGAACAGACATTAGGAATTATGGTCATAGCGCCCGATGAACAGACATTAGAAATTATGGTCAAAGCGCCCCATGAACAGACATTAGGAATTATGGTCAAAGCGCCCCATAAACAGACATTAGGAATTATGGTCATAGCGCCCCATGAACAGACATTAGGAATTATGATCAAAGCGCCCCATGAACAGACATTAGGAATTATGTTCCAGGATGGATTACTAGAAACAGAGACAGGACAGTAGGAGGTCACGAGACAGATTGATACCGTTGAAATAAAAAGTTCAGAGTAAACACACGAACACCTTCACTTACCTTTGTGTATCAGGATACTTTGACAGCAAATATCATTCTCCATTTATAACAAAACTTCTCTTGTTTATTGCTGTAATAAATTAAAATAATTAGTATTAATTAAAGGGCGTCAACATAACATGAATCCTTGTTCACGGCCCAAAGTGTCATTGCAACGCACAACTTGAAAGCTGGCTTGAATATTACTAGATTCCTATTTCTGATTACACGATATAGTTTTGGTAGAAATTTATAACAAGTAAACACTTTCATATTATCGTTAGACACGGTTGTAAATAACTATTTATCCAGAAATATTAACTTTATTATCATTGCCTTGACGTTTACCGTGGCAACTGAACAGCGTGACTGATGACACGGTCGATTGTGTTAGGTTATAGCGACTGTAACATTGCTGATTCAGTAGATGGTTGTGTAATTAGTTCCAAAGGTTGTTATTGCCGGGAGTTGTAGTGAGGATAAGCTCTCACTGCAGATAAAATACTTCTATGGCACGCGTCTCAAACAGCCTCTGACAACCAAGTCCAGCTCCCGGCCTTCACGTGTGGCTCAATTTGAGCCCGGCGGAACTGTTTCCACTGACGGGAGAAGGGGCAAAGGCGAGAGACTGGCGCCTTAAAACCAGCAGCTTCGGGCAGATAGGGCTCGTGATCCTTGGTTGGTAGCTTTTCTAAGAGAAGGAACTCTGAATTCAAACCACCGCTGCCTTGCGGGAATATCCATTTATGGAATTGGCTTCGGGAGTAAACCCTGAGGATAAATCCGGAGTCGGAGTCCCTAAGGCAGTCTAATGTCGATTCGACATTATTCTGGCAACTCCTGCGACATGGCTGGTACCAAACTGTATCGGCTACTGCCGTTCCTTTGGATCTACCGGCTGTGTGGAGAGGGGGAACATGCTGCATGGGCAACAGCTTGATCTCCATATAACTGTGCCCAAGCTCGCGCCCTGGAGAGGACACTCCAGCTTCACCCTATAGGTGTCGGCAAAACACGGGAAGTAGCAGTTACCGGTTATAAGCATTTTGCCCATTTGGCGTAGGGCATGGCGCCAGGGGCTACTTCCGACAGTGGGAGAGGTTCTAGGTGTCATGAATTATTCTAATCCCCATATATAAATTAAAACGTAATTGTAAAGCTTAACAAATAAATTCTAATAAAGAAAAGAGCAATGGTAAAATAAGAGTGCTGTCACAAGGAATGTACTCGAAATCCCCCTTGTTTTCTGCTTCGTCTGCAAATTGTAACGCTTTCACGTTGATAGTAAAAGCCTACTGTATTATTACCCGCGTTCTTCAATGAAACGTGTGCTGTATTTCTTGCAAAAACATTGAGATACCAAGCTGAACAATGACCTAATTTTAATATTTCATTCATTCCATTTTATACACGGCGTAACTAAAGACAGATGGACTAAAGGATAGAGAGAAGGGAGAGGCATAAAGCCGAACACGTGCAACACAAAACACGCGTCGCGCGATACACAATTACTACTATCACGCGTGTAAGGCCACATGCACTAACTTTTTCGGACGGACAGTGATAAAAACACTAACCTTCCCAGAGTTAGGTTTTAAAACCTGAAAAAACGCTTATTGGGGAAACCTGACATTCTACTGTTTTATGTCCGAAATCCTGACATTAGTCTGAAAGTACAGCAGGACAGGTGGCATTTCTCACATAAAAAATAAAAAAAAAACAACTACACGACTATCCTAGAAATTGCATATTTTGAACGCAGCCACTTAGCTCTTTTAAATTTGTATATTTGGGTTCCTTAGGGCTTGCTGACAAAGAATATGTAAAACGTTACGCAAATAGTCTAGGAATTAACAAGTTATAACCAAAATAAAATAGTGGGGATGCCTGACAGCATGAAATCATTTCTGCTCATAAAATTTTTTTTATAACGTGTTTGAAAAAACCTTGCGTACGGAAATAGCCTACCATGTAAACTCCAAATTGATTGGAGCGCAACAAATATAAGACTAAACACGATTGGTCGGACTATAAATACTAACTTTGGTTGTTAGGGGAGACGTAGGAAGGTAAAATTTTTTCAAACACTTGTCGAAACGTGGCTCCATTGGCCAGACTCGCTGATATACTCACTTAGGAGCGTTAGTTCGAGACCACTAGTCAAATAAGCTTGATAAAGCAACAGTGCGTTGAAGCCAGCTCATATTTTTGCTAAATAAAAGCCTGGAACATAAGCAGATGGGAATTTGTGCCAGTATTTGTGCCAGAATTCATTGCTAATCAACGTATCTGTGTTTGTTTCCATGAATTGTGGTAAGCTTGAAACATTCAGTATCTTTTAATGAAAATTGAATGTGAATTGTTAATTTATGCCTGTATATATGTGTAGTTCAGTAGCAAACATGATGTAAAGCCTATAATGCTCCAGCCTGAACAGGTGTCGGAGGAAAGTAAAAACTGCATGGAATGGCCAAACAGTACACTGACACCTAGATTATTGATTAGACAGAAATAATGCTGGAAGTGCAGAGGCGTAGTAACCATTAAGGAGGTTAATACTGGTATAAAGTATTTCAGATGAAGCTGACAGTTGGCCTAACGCTCTGAACTCAATGTTTGTGATGTATTGTGCTCAGTGTTAAAAAGAGAGTATAAATTAGTTATGAAGTAGAAGGTACATCCTTCTTGTTTTCAGGGACCGTGGTCTTGATGGTATTGAGCAGCACCTGGTCAGAGCTTTGCTGAATCCAGAGTCGGACAGCATACTCCTTGGTCCATTTAGCTATCAGTGAGGTGTCTCCAGAGCCCAGGGGAGAAATCGAGCAGAGGAGTCTTTTCCTGCCGCCATCACGCAAGATAAGCTGATGTGGCCAGCTGAGCTCAAAATTATGTACCCCATCTTAAAATGACCTTGTAAAAATAACATTAAGAGGGGAATTAAATTGTTTTTAATATCAGGAACTGAGAACATCTCCAATACTAGTTCCAATAAAGACAAACTATTGAAGTCATGATGACAAAATACCAACAGAGCTTGAACAAAACAAAACCAGTATTACCTCATATTACTACTACACAACTGACACACATAGGATACTTTTAATAATATATGTCATTACAATATTCATATTGATAAATTCTGTACATATAACTTGTAAGTAAAATTGATTGTGATTCCTGGTTCCCTTTGTATTTGAATCAGGACACATATTCATTCATAACAGCAATGAATACATATTGTTATTTGAAAAGTTATCAGTGACTCCTTTAAGATATCCTTTAGAGTGTTATATGTATGTGAGTGTCACAGTGTTGTCAAGTGTGGTGGAATAAATTAAATTGTTTATCTGTCTGTTGTTGTTATGACTTACACTTCATCATACACATACCCTAGACATACAACGTAGTCATCACACTATTCCAGAATAATTCTGACTGAGGTATACATATGTGGCAGCAAGTAAGGTTATATATAATACACTACTCTTATTAGATATATATACCTTCACAGCTGATCTCAGTCAGTACACTAAGTCCTCTATAAATATTTATAACATCCCACTTCACCACATATATTGGGGTCTCGCTCTTGGGATTTTGAATCTTTACCTATTAAAAATATTGGGGGTAATTCACTTCAGGGAATATAAGAATTAAAAGGTATCCTTGGGTGGAATTAAATAAGGTTGAGCTCACGGTGCCTGTGTTGTCCATTAGATATATAATTAGAGATTGAATTGTTGGTTAGACATTGTATAAACTTACCTGATAGACAATGGCGGACCTGGCCAAGTTTCGATCTGCTGCTGTTCAGACTGCAAAAGAGTTAGGATTAGATGGGCAAGTTATGGTTGCCTATGTCACTACGGAATGTGACAAATTTATTGAACGCGAAGAAAGAAAATTAGAAAAAGAGGCCGAAAGAAAGTTAGAGGCTGAAAGGGAAATTAAGAAGTTACAATTTGAGGCTGAGGCTGAGACTAAGAGGTTGCAGATTGAGGCTGAGGCTAAGAAATTGGAGGCAGAAAGAGAAGACAAAAGATTAGCTGCAGAAAGGGAAGAGAAGAAATTAGCTGCAGAAAGGGAAGAGAAGAAATTAGCTGCAGAAAGGGAAGCAGAAGAAAGAAGATTGACTGCAGAGAGGGAAGCAGAAAGGAGGAGAAGAGATTACAAAGGGAACATGAGTTACGACTAAGGGAGTTTGAGTTTCAAGGCCATGCTCCTGAAAATGGTGCCAGTCCCTTTGCCTCTGATGCCACTGCTAGCCAAGGAACCTCAACCTCAGCTATGAATTTTCATTTAGATCATTTTGTTGAGAAAGACGATGATATAGAGAGCTACCTAAATAGGTATGAACTATTAGCTACCACGTATGGGTTAGAGAGAGAAAGGTGGAGCTTAAAGTTATCTCAAGGACTTCGTGGGGAGCTTATGAAGTTTTTGCAAAAATGAGCAGAGGTGATCAGGAAAATTATGACATGCTAAAGCAGGCTCTTTTGTTAAGATATGAAAAGAATGCAGAATTCTATAGGAAAAAATTTAGGAATGCTAAACTACTGTCAGGTGAAACCTATCACCAGTTCTCTGCACGAATAGAGACATACTTGGAGAAATGGACTTCTCTGGGGAAAACCCAAGATCTTAAGGAAATGGTCCTTCTAGAGCAACTAAGAGAGTCCATGGCTCCAGACCTGAGAAAGTTTCTCATGGAACAAGGTGCAGAGAGGCTGGGTGAGTTGCTAAATGTTGCTGAAAGGTATCAAGCAGCTCAAGCAGAGGTAACAGGTAATAAAAAGAAACAAGTGGATAACTTTAGGGCACCACAGAACTTTAATAAATTTGATCTCTAGGATCAAAATAAAGGTAAGCACCAGTTTGATAGGCCACGGTATGAAAATAAAAATAAATTCCCACAATTCGATGAAAGGAAATATGATGAAAGAAAATCTTTCAACCAAGGAAAAAGGTGGTGTAAGAATTGTCAGATGGACAATCATGACACTGACCGTTGCAGAAGGAAACCTGTGTATATGGCAACCCTTCAGGTCAGGTCGACCTCAAGACAGGAGGAGGATATTATGTTAGATACCACTCCAGAAGAGATGAGGAAGGCACAGGCTGGGGATAAAACACTCAAGCCTTGTTTCAGAAAATTGTCAACTTGTCATACAACTCCAGGCAAGGGAGATTTTTACATGAAAAACAAGTTGATGTATAGGAAGACTGGAGCTAGATCCAAAGGTCAGGGACAGCTGGTACTTCCTAAAAGATATAGGGCAGACTTAATAAGGAGCCTACATGTGAAACCAGATGGGGACCATGAGAAGATAGGTACCATCATTCAAAAGGTGGCTCACAATTATTATTGGCCCAAAGCAAGATGGGACATTGAGAATTTTGTAGAAAGGTGTAGCATAGCACATGAGGGAACACCCACAAGTGGGAACATTGATCAGGACCTGGACACGCCACGGGGCAAAATTAGGCCTGATAATAAAAAGAAAAAATAGATTTGATAAAGTGGACCAAATGGAATGGGAAGCCCCTTTTCACGGACAAGCTTCACTTAACTGTTTTACAATGGCCACTATGCGGAGAGTGCAAAGAGATGTCTTACCCCAGGATAAGCCGAAAATCCCTCAATCGGACTTAAACAAACTGGAGGAAGAGGATGTAGAGAGGAAATCTCTCATCAAGAATTTTAAGTGGGGAGAAAGCCCCAGGAAAAGAATTGGTAGCGGTCGTTTTGTGAATGATAATTCTGGGAGGAAAAAATCATCACTATAGAGCTTCGAGTGGAAGAGACCATACCGGTGCATGGACAAATGGGTCCACACAATTAAAGGTCCATATGTAGCTTTGTTAAGAACGTGGACTGATGAAAAGGCAGAGGAAAACATTACATCTTCATACAAATATGTGAATGAGCTGACCACTCGTTTAAAAAACTGGCTGGAAACTTGCCAATGAAAATTTGAAACAAGCCAGGAAGAAACATGCTGCCTATTATAACAGGAAGGCGAAAGACAGAAATTTGGCTGTGGGAGAGAAAGTACTGCTTCTTTTGCCCGGGAGTCAGAATAAGTTACAAATTGGATGGCAGGGTCCATATACAGTTTTAGAGAAGGTATCTAGAACAAATTATAAGATAGATAAGAAGGGGAAAGAAAAAATCTATCATGTGAATCTCCTGAAGAAATATTTGGAAAGAGAACATCAGGAGGAGACACACTTGTTGACCTTGTCCATCGCCATGGAGATGAAAAAGGAACCACTTTCATCATTTGAGTATCCATTACACCCCTGTGAGACAGCAGCACAGGTGAAAATCAGTACACATTTAACGAAAACTCAGAAAGAGAGAGTGCAACAGGTTCTAAATAATCATGCAGAGGTGTTAACAGACCGACCAGGGCATACAAACCTATTGGAATATGATATGAAACTGATAGACCCCACATCTGTCTGTATGAAACCATATTCGATTCCGTTTGCTAAGGAGAAAGCTTTGAAGGAAGAGATAGACTATCTATTGAAGGAGGAATTATTTCACACAGTGAATCTTCATATAGTTCCGGTGTTGTACTCTTAAGGAAGCCCTCTGGAGAACATAGACTCTGTATAGATTACAGGAGACTGAATGCTATTACAGAAGGACAGGTGGATCCATTGCCGGATACAAATCAGCTGTTTGCCAGACTAAATAAAGCTAAATATTTCTCAAAAGTGGATCTGAGTAAAGGATACTATCAGATTCCAGTAAAGCCTGAGGTTAGACCATACCTAGCTTTTAGTACCTCAGAAGGACACTATGAGTTTAATAGATTGCCATTTGGATTGAAGAATGCGCCTAGTGTCTTCTCTAGAATGATGAGAAAATTGTTGGATGTAAACATTTCGGAGGAACGTAACGAATCCCTGAGTTGCCTCTTTGATTGAGGATATTCCGAATGTTTCATACAGGATAATAAGAAGATTATGGGATCCACTACGAAAACTCTGCTATCACCAGGTATATGTTATCTCCTCATAACGTACATTTTGAGGGAAATATAATGTTCTCTGGACATGTCATTGCGCAGACTCAGAGAAGAGAAATGGTGAATACGGGTTGCGAAGCAGCATTAAGACAAGCACTCACACTTGCGGCTGTTAAGTAACATAACCGAAATATATTATTGGTTGTAGAAGTCTGAGGCAGATTTCATGAGTAGTGCCTACTCTGAATGGACCCAACTACATAAAACCATGATAGCACCACAGCAGAGTAAAGTCAAGTTGACTTACATTTATCTATGTGTATATAGAATAAAGGACTGACATATAATGTCTGTTTTAAGAGGGGAGATGTCGTGAAATATTCTAATCCACATATATAAATTAAAACGTAAATGTAAAGCTTAACAAATAAATTCTAATAAAGAAAAGAGCAATGGCAAAATAACAGTGCTGTCACAAGGAATGTACTCGAAATCCCCCTTGTTTTCTGCTTCGTCTGCAAATTGTAACGCTTTCACGTTGATAGTAAAAGCCTACTGTATTATTACCCGCGTTCTTCAATGAAACGTGTGCTGTATTTCTTGCAAAAACATTGAGATACCAAGCTGAACAATGACCTAATTTTAATATTTCATTCATTCCATTTTATACACGGCGTAACTAAAGACAGATGGACTAAAGGATAGAGAGAAGGGAGACGCATAAAGCCGAACACGTGCAACACAAAACACGCGTCGCGCGATACACAATTACTACTATCACGCGTGTAAGGCCACATGCACTAACTTTTTCGGACGGACAGTGATAAAAACACTAACCTTCCCAGAGTTAGGTTTTAAAACCTGAAAAACGCTTATTGGGGAAACCTGACATTCTACTGTTTTATGTCCGAAATCCTGACATTAGTCTGACAGTACAGCAGGACAGGTGGCGGGTCTCACATAAAAAAAAAAAAACTACTACACGACTATCCTAGAAATTGCATATTTTGAACGCAGCCACTTAGCTCTTTTAAATTTGTATATTTGGGTTCCTTAGGGCTTGCTGACAAAGAATATGTAAAACGTTACGCAAATAGTCTAGGAATTAACAAGTTATAACCAAAATAAAATAGTGGGGATGCCTGACAGCATGAAATCATTTCTGCTCATAAAATTTTTTTATAACGTGTTTGAAAAAACCTTGCGTACGGAAATAGCCTACCATGTAAACTCCAAATTGATTGGAGCGCAACAAATATAAGACTAAACACGATTGGTCGGACTATAAATACTAACTTTGGTTGTTAGGGGAGACGTAGGAAGGTAAAATTTTTTTTCAAACACTTGTCGAAACGTGGCTCCATTGGCCAGACTCGCTGATATACTCACTTAGGAGCGTTAGTTCGAGACCACTAGTCAAATAAGCTTGATAAAGCAACAGTGCGTTGAAGCCAGCTCATATTTTTGCTAAATAAAAGCCTGGAACATAAGCAGATGGGAATTTGTCCCAGTATTTGTGCCAGAATTCATTGCTAATCAACGTATCTGTGTTTGTTTCCATGAATTGTGGTAAGCTTGAAACATTCAGTATCTTTTAATGAAAATTGAATGTGAATTGTTAATTTATGCCTGTATATATGGGTAGTTCAGTAGCAAACATGATGTAAAGCCTATAATGCTCCAGCCTGAACAGAAGGTGTCGGAGGAAAGTAAAACTGCATGGAATGGCCAAACAGTACACTGACACCTAGATTATTGATTAGACAGAAATAATGCTGGAAGTGCAGAGGCGTAGTAACCATTAAGGAGGTTAATACTGGTATAAAGTATTTCAGATGAAGCTGACAGTTGGCCTAACGCTCTGAACTCAATGTTTGTGATGTATTGTGCTCAGTGTAAAAAGAGAGTATAAATTAGTTATGAAGTAGAAGGTACATCCTTCTTGTTTTCAGGGACCGTGGTCTTGATGGTATTGAGCAGCACCTGGTCAGAGCTTTGCTGAATCCAGAGTCGGACAGCATACTCCTTGGTCCATTTAGCTATCAGTGAGGTGTCTCCAGAGCCCAGGGGAGAATCGAGCAGAGGAGTCTTTTCCTGCCGCCATCACGCAAGATAAGCTGATGTGGCCAGCTGAGCTCAACATTATGTACCCCCATCTTAAAATGACATTGTAAAAATAACATTAAGAGGGGAATTAAATTGTTTTAATATCAGGAACTGAGAACATCTCCAATACTAGTTCCATAAAGACAAACTATTGAAGTCATGATGACAAATACCAACAGAGCTTGAACAAAACAAAACCAGTATTACCTCATATTACTACTACACAACTGACACACATAGGATACTTTTAATAATATATGTCATTACAATATTCATATTGATAAATTCTGTACATATAACTTGTAAGTAAAATTGATTGTGATTCCTGGTTCCCTTTGTATTTGAATCAGGGTTGTCAAGTGTGGTGGAATAAATTAAATTGTTTATCTGTCTGTTGTTGTTATGACTTACACTTCATCATACACATACCCTAGACATACAACGTAGTCATCACACTATTCCAGAATAATTCTGACTGAGGTATACATATGTGGCAGCAAGTAAGGTTATATATAATACACTACTCTTATTAGATATATATA
Source organism: Oreohelix idahoensis (assembly GCA_024509875.1). Classification (NCBI taxonomy): domain Eukaryota; kingdom Metazoa; phylum Mollusca; class Gastropoda; order Stylommatophora; family Oreohelicidae; genus Oreohelix; species Oreohelix idahoensis. Next base: position 371,032 of record JAMPIV010014765.1, read on the forward strand.
CCTTCACAGCTGATCTCAGTCAATAAGTGTTGTCCCGCCACTGTCTGCTTTTTCCCCATTGGGTGCATGGGGATTAGGGTCAAAACCCGAACTGTGGACAGAAAAATTTTGCACCAAGCAATTATCGAAAAAAAATAGAAATAAGCAAACTCTCAGATTGGGATGCTGGAACGTCCGGACTATGTTGACTGGACTATCTGAAAACTACCTACAGGATGTAAATGATGTAAGGAAGACAGCATAATTAATGATGAGCTTCAACGACTTTCAGGTTGATATAGCTGCACTTCAGGAAACGCCGCCTGGGCCTGGTATCGAACACTAACATACCTTTTAATTGTTTGACTCACTCCCAAATATAAAAACACATACAGATTTAAACGTATGTCTACACACAATAAATGTATCTGCTGGAAATCATGTAACAGTAGACATACTTTCTTCTATCCCATAGATAAATGACAAGAAATAATATCTACGATAGTTGTGCATTCAGTTCCACCGATAAATGACAAGACATAATCTCTACAATAGTTGTGCACTCAGTCCCACAGATAAATGACAAGACATAATCTCTACGATAGTTGTGCACTCAGTTCCACAGATAAATGACAAGACACAGTCTCTACGATAGTTGTGCACTCAGTCCCACAGATAAATGACAAGACATAATCTCTACGACAGTTGTGCACTCAGTCCCCTAGATAAATGACAAGACACAGTCTCTACGATAGTTGTGCACTCAGTTCCACAGATAAATGAAAAGACATAATCTCTACGATAGTTGTGCACTCAGTCCCACAAATAAACAATACCAGATTTAAAATCAGAGACCTGAAGGCGAGGAATGTCACCTATCTCTTAAAGGAAAATACTGGACAAAATTAAGGTGGCGTGACTCTGTGACATCCAGCATTAGTGTACGTGTCTGTGATCACCTGTCAGTAGATATAAAGGTAGCATGGTTCTGTGACATTGAGCAGCAATGTCCATAGCTGTAATCACCTGTCAATAGAGATAATAGGGGCTTGATTCTGTGGCATCGAACAGCAGTGTCCATGTCTGTGATCACCTGTCAGTAGACATAAAGGTGGCGTGTTTCTGTGACTCCAGTAGCAGTGTACATGTCTGTGATCACCTGTCAGTGGAGATAAAGGAGGCGTGATTCTGTGATCACCCGACAGTAGAGATAAATGTGGCTTGATTCTGTGATTCCAGCATCAGTGTACATGTCAGTGATCACCTGTCAGTAGAGATAAAGACCACCTTTTGTCAAAATTTAAAACAAAAGTAATGCAAACTACTGATATCCAGAGTAAGAGCTGCGAGCTAAATAACAATACTTAAAGTGCGGACATCACCAAATATAGATGTCCCAGACGTTATGATCTAACTCAGTGGTTCCCAAGCTTTTCTCCGCGGATCCTTGATGGCCCGGTACAAAGACCAAAGTGGTTCTCAATGTGCTGAAGAAATATTTTACAAAATATTTTTTTATCATATAAAATCGACTGAGCAGCATGAACAAACGCAGGTCGTCATAACGGAAGTAAATATATGTTGTAGGTTATTTTAGATTATGTTAATTAAGTCAGACTTCAGCTAACATAATATTATACTAACTGTGTTTCAGTTACCGCGTCTGTGTGTGTGTGCCCGCGCGTGTGTGTGCGCGCGAGCGTGTGTGTGTGTTTTATGATGGATCTGTGGCTGAAATCGGAGTCATTATAACAATCATTGCAACCAATAGAATACTTGATGCCTTTTGCCACTACACACCTCTGTAAGTCTACAATGTCATCTCTCGTCCTTATGAAAATAAATACAGGAACAAACTTAATGTGGAGTCAGCCCTGAGATTTAAATTTTGTCTTTAGAGCCAGACATTCGACGTTGGGCGGAAGGGAAACAAAACTAACCATTCCAATGAAGTACTAACTTTTTCATTTTTATTTAACTGAAGAAAAATAAAATTATATACTATATCGATGATAGGAAACTCTATACAGAGCGATACAATAGGAGGCAATCTGATCATCAGGAGGGTCCCCACGTCGAACAAGTGTTTCGGCCCTGTATACTCCTTTACACTCTAAGGTGGGCTGCCCCACCTAGGTCATGACTCCCAAGTGTCTCAGCCTCCGGGTTTCTTATGTAGAAAATGAACCCACTCCACCTTGGTTGCAGCTTTAAAATCCACAATTCTGCCAGCCGGAGGCAATTGTGAAAGTAACCCTTATGTTGAAAACTAATTATTGTGCCACAGCACACCACGACTAGGGACAAACACTGACCCACCTGCGCAAAGCCAACGAGGCTTGAAGCCACTGCACGCTAGCAACTGAAATCTACTTGCACCCGACACCTCATATAATACAATCCGCGTGGTGCCTGTAAGCCACCGTTCCTTCACCAGTACAACGAAAAACCCAATGTATTGCGGACTTTAGCCAGCTCATTTAGCACTTTGTTGTGGCGCCATGTGTATCGCCTTAGCCCTAATGACACTTTGCAAGCTGACAGCACGTGTTCAAGTGTCTGCCTCTCATGGCACATGGGACACTGCTCATCATCCGACTTTCCCCATCTCACAAGGTTTGTGCCTGACGGCAGCAGGTCATACATTGATCTAATAACGAAGCTGAGCCTAAGAGGTGCCATATGCCATATATCATTCCATGTCAAGGACCTCTGCAGGGCTCCTTCCCATGTAGTCCATTGGCCTTGTTGGACCTGCCGCACTGTTTTTTGCAACCTCTTATCATTCTCAGCTCCTCGTATCTCCTGAACTACCATGTCTCTGCGCTCCCTGCTTGATGCCTTGGACCACCAGCGAATGTCTCCGTGACCAAATCCCCATCTATTTGTTTGTGTATATCCGATTACCTCCCTCAGCTTGAGCGACTCTTGGGCAGCATCAACAGCTTCTTCCACTTTCCACTTCCTTCCTGTTTTCAGTGTGGGCTGAATGGACTTAACCACGTCATCTGCTGACTCGCGTAGCATAATTGCAAGCCTTGCCTTTCCAACTTTGTACTCTTCAACAACTGACTTGAAAGGAAGCAAACGTTTTGACTTATTGCAGTACAGTGCTACATCTGACAGACCTGGTGGTACCCTAGCCATTTCTTCGTGAACTTGTTGACCTTCTGCTCTATAGCTTACACTGTACATGTGCTTATTTCATATATAAGCAGTGGCCACAGCAACTTAGGTATCAACATGAACTGGAGGCACCACAGTTTGAATTTTCCTAGGAGTCTGCTTTGGTCTATGATCTGCAGCCCTCTGTCTGCAATTTCTATTGTCTGTTGCACTGCCTTTGAGTCTTTTAATGAGGCATCGTACACCTTGCCAAGACTTTTAACAGGTTCCTCAATGACAGTAGGGATTATCGATTTCTGCCTGCATTTAGTTTTGACTTCTACATTTCACAAAATCATTTCTAGCTTCTAACGAGGCATATGATCGACATGATCGTATACTTACGCTTAAACAAAATCTCAGTAAGTTATATCCAAAAGAAAAACTGATCTTGATAATCTCAAAGGCGAAACTCGAGCCAGGGGACTTATGCTACAGACTGAGTTGCTCCACCATGGTCGGGCATCACTCAGTTAAAATAGCGTCCGTGCATTTTGGCTTGCCTAAACACAATGAATACCTAGCAAATCTCTACCTTTTCTCGCATTTCTCCACCTTTTATACACCTCCCTTTTCCCCCGCCATTTTACACACGTCTCGCTGTTTTACACACGTCTCTTTTTCAATATTGTATACACGTCTCTCTTTTTCGACATTTTTCACACGTCTCTCTTTTCCACCTAAACAATGGAAAAAACCCAAGGATCACAACTCTCACTTCACACTTCCCCCGCATAACACCCATTCATTATTATTTTATGGGTCTGCTCTACGATGCCCGCTCACAGCCGTGACTACTAACTGTAACTTTCCTCATTCTTTATAATATTATAGGACGTATAATTCTAGTGTAGGCCAGCCGGTCACGGGCCACAAAATTGTATCCAATGGGGAGACATTTTCGTCCTATCAACTAAAAATATAAAGTCTCTAACAAACAGTGTAACGTTAACTAAGGGAGAACGGTGGTTTAATGAAATAGATGAGGGGGTTGCTGGAGGAATGTGAGGCTTGGGAGAAAGAAAAAAACTCGCATGGGAATTGTTCACAGTTATTCTGTTTACTGGTGTCTTTGTGGTTACTTTAACATCGTCTAACTCAGTAGTAGCAATACTATTTCTCTTGCGAATACAATTAATATGTTGACCTATACTACCTAGATAAGTTATTCCAAATCTACAATGATGCTGATAAGTATGACTAATCCTAAGAAGTGTGATTGTTTGACCATGACTTCCGGAATTTTGTGCATTGTTCAATTCAGTTATGAGAGGGGTTATGTCAACAGAGTGCAAGGATGGCAACGCAAGGGGGGGGGGGGGGTAAGAATAGAAAAAGTAGTTCCGGGTTGGGTGAATGAATATAGAGGTTGCCATACCAGGGAAGTAGAGAAGTTAAATTGAATAGAAATATTCTCTGAAATATATCCATCTTGAGAACGGAAGATGTATGGAATAGGGCAACAATCCGAAAACAGTTATCAGAAATCGAGCAAGTCGGGGGAAGACGAAGGACGTGAAACAGAGGTTGTACAGATATAGCGGAATACACAGAGGTGTTGTTTACACAACGTCTCGATAGGATGTGCGTAGTGAAGAGGGTGAACAGCCAGAGGTGTGGGTCAACATTAAAAATATGCATAGGAGCATGAATAATTTTCACTGTACGAGTACACCATCTGTGTCTGGACCGCATTACTTTGGTAAATTCACATGATACATGATGTTCCGTTACTTATGCGATAGAAAATACTTTCAGTCTTGCAGAGGGGAAATGGCGATGCTATGCATATCTAGTAATTCTGCTGTGATGCAACGGTGAAGTACGTGTTACCTCTGTTCACTGCAATAGCATATGCGTTCGTGTCATAAATAGCAGCTGGATACGTAGTAGGGTCATGGTAAGAAGTAATGTGAGTAATACACAATGGGGTCATAGTGAGGAGTGAAATGGGTAGGCAAGGGAGTAGCAATGAATTTCAACAAGGTGTAATAAGTAACCATAAAATGATCCATAGCATTTGTCTGGTTCAGCAACCCCTGAACAGACAAAGTAGAACAATTAATTAATTGAAAAACAACTGATCTGAGTAATGTTCAAAATTTGTGATGCTCTTGCTAAGCACATGTTTAATAATGTCTTGGTTGTCCTCCAAGGTCTTAATGTTATGACTTAAACTGTCATAGATATCGGTTGCGTTGCGATAAAAAAATGCTGTAACGCATTTCCGACAAACGGCGTATGTTCCTGTCTCATATTCTGAAAGTGTAGCTTAAGATAAAAAAATGTCTTCCTTAACCTGTATGATTCTGTCAGCAGCAAATAGTACGTCAATGTAACGCATGTGTTTGGTTATCTCATAATCTACAACAATGTTTCAGACATGTGTTTCTAGCCAAGAAAAGAAAATTCTATTGAGATCTTCTAATTCTGAGGGTTATGATTTGAACGCTGTAACTGTCCATGTCAAACAGTGTTGCGTTTCTCCAGATTAGTTTCTCTTCACTGGCGGTTATGACTACCGCTGATAGCATCAGCAGTACGACATAGAAGATGGCTGGCAGCATCTGCAAATATTTAGTTTAAAAAAATAAAACCTTTTAGAGCAGCTCAGCAAGAGCAACCTGGCCGACTCTAAAATAGCAATGCCTCTCCTGGGCAATCTGCTATAGTACTCGGAAAAAAAAACATTTAGAGTAGCCTCGCTAGAGCAACCTGGCTATCTCTAATAGAGCGATGTCCCTCCTGGACAATCTTCTATCGTACTTCTTCTCAGTGTCTACAACAGTGACGGTTTATGCAGTGTTACAGGTAGGCTGTTGATGCACTGTGCTGTACGAAGTGTTTTCGTTTAGTTGGACGTTTCCTGTGCATCTTGGTACGAACATGCTCCTGTGGAAGGCGTATAAACTGTGCCAGTGGTACCGAGTCCTCTGATGAAGATGAGTAGGGTCGTTTCGAGGCGGACCGAATGAATGTATCCATATTATTGTCGATGTTCTCGTTATCATTCTCGTTATCATCTTGTTGTTCTTTAGTTTCAGGGACTAACTCATCTCGTTGTATCGAAGTAGGAACGCAAGCATTTTGTTCAGTTAGTGTGGCAGACGATTACTCTGTATCAGAAGGTTGTGGTGTAGCTAGATGGGTGTCGGTATCTTGCACATTCCGGTGTTGTTGAACTAGATGTTCCTGAAGTATGTTAAGAGGAATATTGTCTTCGCTACTTGAATTTGAGTGGTGACAGCTAGTACCGGGGTTCGGTTGATTTGAACTATAGTACTTCAGTGTTCTTACTGCATGCAAAGATAGGTTGCTATCACTGGACAACGACGAGTTTTGTTGGTAAAAATTTGCTTGAACTAAACCATTTCTGGATTGAATTCTCTCACGTAGCTCCTGCAAAGGGATGTCATCTTCACTCGCAGAGGTGTCACGACATCTACGTAGTCTGTCGATAGCATCGTGCGTGGGGTGGGGTGGGGAGAGGGGTTAGAGTGTTCATCATCGCAATCTGACACATCAGATGTGGAGGCTGATGTAGGGGGATAAAGGAGGGTGGTTTTGCGAATCGGTCTGGCATTCGTGAGGATAGGCTGGAAAACCGGACGATTATTATCTTTCTTGATTTGTGAAAATGTGGGCTTTCGTCGTTGTAGCGTGAGGTTTTTATTGTATCCAGGATCAGTATAGTACTGACAATACAGAAATATAATTTCTGCAGGAAAATGGTGAAGTCCCAGTGTATGAGAGAACTACTGGTATCACAAATTAGTTAAATAATCTGATCTCGAAAAATTAGTAGAGTGTAGACAGTCATAAAATGCCACCCGCTGGGTAAATAACTGTGATATTAAAATGAGGAAACAGATTTCACTTAACATTTATAAACTTGACAAGTCGTTCAAATACAATTTCCTTATTTGTTAAGTATATACACTATCCAATCTTGTACTGAAGGGTGGATGTTAGAAGATGGAATGCAATTTAGTTGTTATATATTCATATATATATATATATATATATATATATATATATATATATATATATATATAAGTATATATATATATATATATATATATATATATATATATATATATATATATATATATATATATATATATATATATATATTTACATATATATATATATTTACATATGTTACAACAAGTCTTCCAATTATAGGAAAAAAACTATATCAGCTGTGCTGTTAATCAATTATAGAAAATATATCACATGTGCTGTTAATCATGTCTCTCACTATCTTCTTCTTCTTTGATCCTTAGCCGCCGACCGTCAAAGCAGTCAGTGGTCATCACGCCTAGTAGCGTCTTGTAGAGCAACAACAAATTGATTCCACTTTGCTCGGTCGGTGGCCATCCTTCGTACAGTGCCCCAGCTCTGGTTCATTCTTTGCATCTCAGCTTCCACTGTCCTCCGCCAGGTTGTTTTTGGTCGGCCTCTCTTTCGTTTTCCTTCAGGGGTCCAAAGCATAGCTGTTCTTGTGATGGCATCGGGGTCTCTTCTGAGGACATGGCCAACCCAGCTCCAGCGTCTGCCAGCTATGATGGTGTGCATGTCCTCTTGCTTGCTCCGAGTAAGCAGATCTTGGTTGGTGATGGTATTCGGCCAAAAGATTCGGTGAATTTTTCTTAGGCATGTTGTGTGAAAAGAGAACAATTTCGACATTTCCTTCTCTGTAACTCTCCAGCATTCCACACCATAGAGAAGCACAGAAAGCACACAGCTCTGATATAATCTTAATTCTGTGCTTGTGCTGTATTGAGAAGACTTCCAGATGTTGTTTAGGTTAAAAAAGGCTGTTCTTGCCTTATACATTCTGATGTTGATGTCTTTGCCTGCCCCGCCGTCTGGTGTTACTATGCATTCTAGGTATGTGAAGGTGTCTGTCTGTAGCAGTTGCTGATTCCTTACTGATATGGGATCAGGGTTGCTCACATTGATCGTCATGACCTCTGACTTCTTAAAATTTTCTCACTATGCTAAATCCCTTTTTCTTCATAGACAGTTAATTGCTCACACTTGGCGACAGAAATGGTACTAATGTGTGCTCATCTCTTAAAACAGTTCTGTCCTTCTTAATTGATGCACACAATACTTCTTCGCTGATGATCGTTCCTGTAGCCCACCCAAGACTGACGGGGACTAAGGATGTAGCTCCGATACAACTACTATGCTCCTGCGAAGTTCCAGGCAGCAGGATTGACCTGAACATACGACCTCAGGTTGGATGACACGAATAAACCCGTAAAAAGGAAAAATAGTGCTAATTTCTGTCATCAAGCCCATCTATTTCTAATGTATATGAGATGAGCGTGTCTCAGGTGTCTGCATGTAGGATGAATGACAACATGGCTCAGTATGATTTAGCAATAGCGAGACATGACTGGTGTCTACTTGCAAAACGTTCTTTCTAATAATTCAATACACGAATACATCCAATAATTTGTACACCTAGGTATGATACAACCGTTTCCTTCCGCCTATAATATATCAGGCCATCTCTAATAAGTGCTATACTGGCTAGTAAAATGTATCCTAACAATATTGTTGTAGTTATATGAGTCCTAACAAGGACGATTAGGTTATATTCAGATTGGTTTTCTTCTTCAGCAATTATATCAGGAAATAAAATCATTATACCTAATTCCCTAAAATATAATCAGTTTATCTGATACATTCATTGTAAACTAAAATCCTAAAGTTATATTAAATATATACAGGTGTAGGCTATTTTCTGGTGGTTTCCTTCTTCGACAGTCATACACAATCATTATACATGATACTATAAAACACAATCATTATACATGATATAGTCATAGGTTATATTCAGGTTGGAGTTATATGAGTACTAACAAGAACTGTTACGGTATATTCAGATTAGAGTTATATCAGTACTAACAAAGACTGTTAGGTTATATACAGGTTGGAGTTATATGAGTCCTAACACGGACTGTTAGGTTATATTCAGACTGGAGTTATACGAGTCCTAACAAGGTGTCGCAGATATAGTTGATGGTTCACTCCAATTGACGTTGAATGAGAATTCAATTGTCGCATAAAGAGTTTTGTATAGTAAGGAAGATGTGTAGAAAGCACATAGACCTTTAGACACTAGTTTTCACAGATGTGAGCTAGTGTTGAGGGAAAGAGTTAACAGAAGGGCACAGGTTGGGGTCAGTGATTCTCTCACATTTTAGACTACCAACTCTTGTATTTTTCTGGTGACGACTAACTCTTTCTTACTCAAATCTTTTTGAAGATGAACTAGTAGTAACAAGTAATACAAAGAGGGTTGAGAATGTTTTTCTGAACAGAACATACAATCTACTAAGTCAAACTCAGAATGATGGTGAGTTACAGAATGTACATAATTACTTTAATTACAGTAGAAAATAAAATCAATGTTGACATGTACTTTGAAAGAAAAAAAAGAAATACTAGGAAATTTAGAACTGTCAGTGTCTTTGGTTCAGATAAGAAGTAAGAGGCTATTTTCCTCACTGACGAAAGTTTATTCCTACGGCTATTTCTTGGTTAAGTGAATTCTGATTTTGGTCTGGGTTTTACGTAGACTTATCTGCTTGGACTTCTCTTGGGTGTCACAGTAGGTAGGGATTACCAACTGGAGAATTTGATTCAGTTGAGCAATAGTCCAAGAGATGACTAGGCTTTCCGTTAACCTGGTTGTGCAGTTGGGTTATGATGTTCAGGTGCTGACGAGGTGTGGACTGCTTAAATCGGTAGACTGCTCAGGGTTGCTGACTAGTGATATCACCGCTAGGTTTGAGACGTAAGCACTAGTTCTCTCTGTAGCATAGAGCAACTAGGCGGTTTACTCGCAACAATTTACAGCAATCAAAATCCAGAAACTGGCTAAGATTCTGCAACTGGGCTGAAACCGTAACAGTCAGTCTTCCTTAAAAGCGACTGTCCGTTTGTTTACAAATTCCTGTCTAGCGGTAGTCTCACACTGGTCGGGTCAGTCAGGTCAACCTTTGTTATAAGCAGACGCCTGGCCGTGTGCGTCCATGCGTGACTGCATTGGAGGAATGCTATTTCATTCACTCGTTCCTTGAACAACATGGTTCTTCTCTCGTTCACAACAGCTTTCTCAAAATCATTAGAATGTAGTACTTTCAGATATCAGCCAGTACTTACATCATTATAATGCATCAATAACATTCATAATACATAAATGCAAAATAGCTATCAATCTAATGTAAAGAAATAAAACCACAATATTTAGTATTTCACACTTTACATCCATTAACTAATCCCTTGATATTAGAGTTAGCTAATTAAGCGAATACTGAGAGTTTGCTTACCGCTCAGGACTTTATCCACAGCTTAAGAAATAGAACTTTAGTAGCTTTTACTCTCAATCACATATACTTGTAGGTAAGAGGTGGTATGAGGCTTCTCTTCTATAAGCTGCGTTGTCTCCCAACGGTTAATCAGCAAGTGATCTTAAAACTCAGCATTCGTTCGCATGAAGTTAAAACATTTCTGTTCCCACGCCAAGAGTTAATTATTTCCCGTCTCATGCTTAGACACGTACCACGATTTATTGTGGCGGTTTTCAGTTGACCACTGAACACCGAAATATGATACTCTGAGAACCACTGTCGTTTCGACTAAGCGAATAAATCGCATAGACGTCCCTAAAGAAATGCTTTTAAGTGCCTTTGTAGAAGAAAATAGAATTTGGATACTATGACAGGACTATTAGTGCAGACTAGAAAAAACAGCTAAAGAAACGATCGCAGGTGCAAATATTTCCGTAGAGAAGACAGACAAAATGTGAAGGAAAAGAAAAGTAAGGAATTAAAAAATAATCTAGACAAAATCTTCGAGCACTCTGTGACACAAGGACTGTTAGGTTATATTCAGATTGGTTTTCTTTTTCAGCACTCATACCAGGAAATACAATCATTATACCTGATTCCATAAAATATAATCATTATACATGATACAGTCAAACCTAAAGTGATATTAATTATATACAGGTGTAGGTTATTTTCAGGAGGGTTCCTTTTTCAACAGTCATGCACAATCATTATACATGATACTATAAAATAAAATCATTATATATGATATAGGCACACTAAAACTCCTAAAAGTGATATTAGTTTCACACTTATTTATAGTAAGCTTACCTACCCTCTAAGATTAATACAAGCCAGACTTTGACTCGACTTAGTGAAGCAAGTCTGCACGGCATGCAGGTAAGCAGGAATCAGTCTTGACAGCTTTCTCTTCTCAAGTCTACAGTTCTGGCTGGTCTTCGTGTTTGTGTGTATTTGAATAAAATGCACACATAAATATAGATAGACGCAAGTAGATGCTACTGCGTAAGGAACCCTTTTGACTGGTTCGCAGCGTTTTGGTCTTTTTAATTGCAGGGGTATGCTGATTAGTTAGTTGCGTTTTGGTACTTTTCGTTTTTCAGAGTTCCGAACCAACAGTGTTTTATGCCTAATTTATTCTGTCTGCCGCCATCTTGCGTGACCGTGACTTCGTGTAATTTATTATTTCTCAGAGTCTGCTAGCCATCTTGCGTGACTCCGTGAACGCGGATTGGCTTTGCATATTTGTCTATCGACATAGTGTATATAACAAAGCAGTGGGTTTACACACAACTTTACGACGGTCGTGATCTTTCTTTCTTCGTGCCACAGGATAGAATGTGTTGGTGTAGTCTGTTCTAAGATTTTGAAACCATCGATCCATTTGTTGACAAATTTCGAATGTCGAACGTGTTTAAAAAAAAAAGTATACTAGATCTCCGATTTGAAACTGTTCCAGTTTTGTGTTTTTATCGTGTGTACGCTCTTTCTTCCGGAAAGCTTGTTCTGCATTTTTGTGCGCAATTTAACGTGCTGTATGCTTTTGTTATAGGATGACAGCTATTGGGTCTTCTCCCATATATTTGCGTTGTGGTTGGGGAAGGTTGTCCATAGGAAATACCAACTCTCTACCGTAAAGAAGGTAAAATGACGAGAAACCAGTAGTGTCGTTAATTTTTACTTATTGCTTCTAGGGCCTGGTTGATGTATAGATCCTAATATTGATCGTTGCCTTCGATGTGTTTTGCTAGGATATCATGAAAAGTTCAGTGCATCCTGTCATTTCTTCTGTTACTTTGGGGGCGGTAGAAGTTTGTTTTAGTGTGTTTGATGTTTAACTTTTGTAGTGTTGATTTAAAAGGATTTCCAATGAACTGTTTTCCATTGTCCGTGATAACTTTTCTAGGACAGCTATCGGTGACAGTTTTAGACATCACATCTTTCATTGGAAAGCTCTCCGACCAAACGGAGTACTGGTCTACAATGTGCAACAAGTACTTGTTTCCTGACAGTGTTAGGGGGTATGGTCCAGAGATGTCTAAACTTACAGTTTTCATGGGATAGTTGGAAGGTTGCAATTTTGTTGGAATGGAGTTTTGTTCGCCTTTATATTCCTCCTTTGGCAGATTTTACAGGTGGCCACGTAATCAATTATATCTTTATACATGGCTTGCCAGTAATACCGTTTCTCAATGACATGTATCGTTTTATCTCGTCCAAGGTGTCTATTTTTATCGTCGAACTGGGTGAGGATTTTAGATATTAAATGATGTGGAAAATATATCTGTAATCTCCTATCTTGTTTGGAGTCAATATGATAGAGTGCTTGGCCATGAGGAAAGATGGTAAAATCTTTAACTTATGTTGGTGTTTATTGAATTTGTTTCATTATTTTAACGACTTCTGGGTCTTTCATTTGTTCCTTTAGGATGTCAAAGTTGTCTGTTCAATCCTCTTCTGACAATCGATCAGTGTTTGTCTGAGTGTCCGACTGATCCACAATTCGGTTTGAATTTAAGACATTTATTTTTGTAGTATTGTCATTTATGTCTGTTGCAGCTGCTTTATTTTCGTTACTCTGTGCCGCGTTGTTAGGATATGGAATTCTAGAACGCGGGAAAGCAAATATATTGAGAGTTCCGGCAATGTATTCAATGGTAATGTCATAGTTCTGCAAGTTTCAAACTTTTAATGCTGTTCGGATGTCTTCGTCAGCCAACTAACAAGGATTTAGTGATCAGTTCTGATCATAGCCTTTGTTTCGCCGATGTAAAAAACCAGTTTCTGTATAGCATAATGGATGACAAATGCTTCCTTTTTCTGTTGTAGTCCAACGCTTTTGGGACTTACTTAATGCGTGTGACAGGAAAGCAATTTGCTTTTCGTTGGGCACATTTAGGATAATAGAGGTTTCATCAGAATTGTTGGGTTGGACAAGACAAGCTCCTACAGCGTTATCAGAGGCGTCTGTATAGAGGATCATTGGTTTGGAGGTATCAGGGTGCGCCAACATTGGAATGGTTGTGAGTGCATGTTTTAGGTAATCGAATGCTTGTTGACATTGATCCGTCCATCTAAATCTGGCACATGTCTTAGTTAGTGCTATTAACGGCTCCGCCGCCTTGGAGACGTTGACAATGTGGCGTCTGTAATAACAACAACCCCCTAGGAAACCAAGTACGTGTCTGACAGTTGTAGGGCGTGGCATCTCCCTGATCGCTCAAACCTTCTCATCATCAGGGCGTACTCCATTTCCATTAATAATGAAACCTAGGTATTTGGTTTCCTGATTTAGGAATTCACATTTCGAGAGTTTCAACTTTATGTGATGATACTTCAGACGATTAAAGATTTGTTGTACCCTTTTCAGATGTTCTTCTATTGTACCTGGCGTATAGATTAATAAATCATCTATGTATGCCAACGCAAAGGGTTGGAATCCTTTTAAGATCTCACCCATGAAGCGGGGCTTCCTTTAAGTCCGAACGACATCACATTCCATGCACAGCTACCGACTTGCGTACAAAAGGTAGATTTTTCCTTTGCTTCTGGTGACATTGGGATGCACCAGAAGCCGGAGCGTGCATCCAATGTTGTAAACCATTTGGAATTGCCGAGCGCCGCTAGTATATTATCCATCCTCAGGAGTGGGTAAGATATCGTCTTCGTTATCTTGTTCAGTGCACGATAATCGCAACAGAAACGATGGCTGCCGTCTTTCTTTGAGACGATGACAATGGGGGATGACCATTGAGATCTTGTTCTTTCTATAATACCAGCTTCAAGCATGTCATTTATAGATTTTTCCACTAACTCACGGCTCTTAATGGGTGTGGGGTAGGGTTTGAGGTGTACTGGAACATTAATTGTGGTGTTTATATCCATTTGGACTGTAGATGTGCGCTCCAGTTCCATGTCATTGATGGCAAACATATGTTGGTGTGTGGTGACAAACTGTTGTAGCCCATTGACATGCAAGGTTTCAAGTAATTTTGTCAGCCTGTCTTCCCTATTCATTTGTACATCAGTTGCACTGGATGTTCTTTGAGAACTGATTTCTAGCTGTGGTTCGGTGGTGAGGTGTTGCTGATTACTCTCGATCTTTCCTGCACTCCGGCAGTATCGTGCTTTGTTCCGTTGAATGTTAGAAAGCAAAATGTCCCCTAACATTAATAACATCTGTAGATTTATTGACCAACTGTTCACTTCCTATTGCGTCGAAGTTACACTCCAGTGGATCCCAGGGCATGTCAGAGTCCCAAGAAATGAAAAAGCCGACAAACTATCCAAAAGAGGAGCAGCACTGCCCCAGTTCCCATCAAGTACCACACTGCAAACCTGCCAACAGATCCTGAGAAACAATTATAGGGAAGAATGGCTAAACCAATGGGCTTCCTCCCAGACAGGGCGGCTATTCTTCAAACATCAAGCTAAACCAAACCCTCAAGATCCAGTTAAACAACTGAAAAGAAGAGATCAGAGTCTAATTTTCCAGCTGAGAACAGGCCATGCCCCTGTCAATAAACATTTAAATAGAATAGACCCACTACGTGAACCAAACTGTAGGCACTGCCACCACCATGAGGAATCAGTTGAACACCTACTGTTACAGTGCCCAAGACTAACAGACCTGCGACGCCAACTACTTCCATCGAACCCAACCATCCACAATACACTCTACACATCATCACAGCAACTGAGGAAGACTTGCACCTTTGTCAGAGAGGCAATGGGCTGTCAAGAGCTACCTGCTCACAGCTAAAGGGATTATATCATCATCATCATCATCCGTTGAATGTTAGTTTCTCTCTCTCTCTACCACTTCTGCAATACTGTGGATTTAGCTTTCGTTGATTTATTAAAGGTTTGTTTCCCTGAGTGTGTGTGTCTGGGTATGCACATGTTGGTTACGTCGCTGGTTTTTCGTGTTAATTATGTGATGGTATCCTGGTGGGACATGTGTTACAAAATTAATCTCATGGAAACGTCTGTGTTTCCTGTGCTGTAAGCTGTACTTATAACTTCCTGGATAATATCTTTCAGTGCTAAATCAGTTCCTGTGAAAAGCTTTTCTATTCCCTGCACGCTGTTTTCTCCTATAAGCGTAAAATTTCCTTGGGGAAGTTCTGACATTTGTCTTATAAGCTGGTATGTGTGCTGGTGTTAGAGGATTACGGTAGGCCTCTATAACTATTTCTTGATCTAAGATATCCGCATAATTCACGTCGTAATCAATTGTAGGTATTCGCTTCTGCACCTCTGTAAGGCAGTGAATATTGTGGTGTTAATGCACATATCTCTTTGGGTAGGCACGTGGAAAGTTACACTGTTCGTTTGTTCGTCGTGTGTAATTTGTATGTTTATCAGTATTAATATCCATGTTATCCTTGTAATAGCTGTGTTCGGCTTCACAGTGGAGTCTCCTTCCATTCGGTTTACACAGAACGTAGACTGAATGTTTGGTGAAAGGACATGTATCCCGGCGCTGCGATTTTTCAAAGTTTGTATGAGGGCGTGGGAGACAGTGTGGGGGCTGACGAGGAATATAGAATGGAGGATGGTGACTCTGATCATCCATCTGTGTTTCTTCCTTGATGGTGGTGGTCGAAGAAGATTGAAACTTGTCCGTTATATTTGATTTCAAAAATTTTACTTGCGCTATAATTTCACCGCGTGCAATTGATGTCGCCTTCCCTGAGGTATTTAATATCATTACAGGGAAATCACGGGTGGTGGTAACTTCCGCGATTCCTCCAGTGATACTGTAGCGTAAGGGTTTTTTTTAAGTGTGATGATAGTGCTGGAGAAAGAAAATAGAATAATACTACTCTCCAGAATGTGTTAGGTCCCAGTGACAGAGAAGTACACTGGTGTTACTCGATAGTCACAGCTGTGAAACTATCTGGAACTGAACAGAACAGTCAGACCTTACTGCGCCACCCTGCTGTGTGACTCCAAGTGATAATAATTCAACAAAACTCAAATTCAACTTTAGTAAATGAATAAAGCTGTTGAATACATTTAAAATGTCGTCTTTATTTACTTCTATCTAATTTTGTAATGAATGGTGGGTGTTGGAAGATGGTATTCAATGGATAAGTATATTTACAGCTGATGATTGTACATTTATATATATTATTTAATAAAAAATAAGTTTGGATTTTCCAACTGAATTACGCAAACTAAAATGTCTTCCACACAAGAATTGGCACCAGTCTTCAACTATCCTGGACTTTAGTAACATTTATCATTATAGATTATCGTTCTTGACTGCTCACATAATCACCGGATTGAGCTTTACTAAACTCATCTTTTTGCTATACAATATCCTTTCACTGGTGTGACACACCACACTCTTGCTGACAGTCTGTTCCTTTAGCCCACCCAAAGACTGAGGGGTACTAAGGTCTGGTACAGATTCAATCACTGTGCTCCTTGAGAATATAGGCAGCGGGATTGACTGACTTCTGACTTCAGCTCAAGACGTGAATATAAACCTGGAATAAGAAGTAATATGTGGTTATTCTGTGGTATGGAGCACACATATTCTTTACTGTTCATGAGGCGAATTAGTCTCAGTGTATGCGAATTTGATGAATGAAACATGGTTCAGTATAAGTTCAGGTATAGTATGATAGAATATCATGTCCCGGAAACTGAAATATTTTGGCCACATTAAACGTCATAGTGGCTTAGAGAGAGCAGTAATGGAGGGTATGGTACCTGGAAGGCGAGGCAGGGGCCGACCAAAACGACGGTGGACACAGGACATTGAAGACACCTTGAACATGACAATGGAGGAGGCAGGAGGGCTGGCTAGGATAGAGAGTCTTTCAGGCGGGCTGTGATGACAGCGACGTTCTGCAAAGGACATGCTACATGATGATAGTATGATAGAGAAGTGTCTACATGTGGAATAGGTCAAATAATAATATACATACATAAATCAAATAAAATGATCACATGGGTATGATGCAACCTTTGCCTTCCGCCTATACCTCCCAAGTCAGTGATGTACGTGCTGGTAAGTTATAATATCCCAGACAAGGACTAGCATGGTTATGTAGCCATGACAAGGACTGGTTAGGTTAGCCCTGACAAGGACTGGTTAAGTTATAAGGGTTGGTTTCAATCTTCAACCAGCAAACATATTTGGCCTAATAGACTCAATGTTTCAACAAAACCTGAAATAACGTGATATTTTTCACAACAAATAGCTTTAGTAAACCTTCATATCCTCTAGAATCGATATAAGCTCAATGTAGGACTGGTTTGTAGCGAAGTATGCCGGCACTGCATCCAGATAGGACAGTATTGGTTTGGCAGCTACTTTTCTCCTCAGTCTCTCACTCTGGCGGATTTTGTGTTAGTGTGTGTTTTCAAACACAGCGCTGATCCTTTATATACTGTGAGCGCGAACGTATCGGAGAGCTTAATCCGCTGGGGACATCGGTTTTCTTATAAATCCATCCTTCTGAGTGACTATGTGCATGTCTTCCACCAACCTTTCCTCCGTACCACTAAACACTGTCAACTGTCCCGTCCTTATCCACCTATTTTTATTTGCCTATTTGGGAGCTATCATTTCATATGATTTTTATCGAAATCTGTTACATGTATTTATTAGGATTTTCTAAATTCTTTCGTTTTGATCGTACTAGATGTGAAGACTAAGCAAAACTTTAAATTTCTTTAATACTACTTACGTTTTCGCATCTTCCTTCTGGATTTTCATTAATTAAAATACCCTCTCACACATTTAAACATTTCCATCAGTATTATACAATGCGTACTCTTGTAGCTTTTAATTTTCTTTCCTGAAAATGCAATTTTCAGATCGCCATGTTTTTTCTGCTCGCTATCCTGTCCACACTTTTCCCCAACGTATCCGATAAGCGGCGCAAATCTTGGCTGTATGCCGGTATCTTTAAAGCAAAAGAAAAAATATGCCACACCATGCCAAACTCCTAGTCTGCGCGGCGTTTCATCTTGCTTTCCTAAACGAAGCATGTGTTGACAAATTATGCTACAGATACAACATATGTGGGGATCTTCGTTAATGGCATTATCTGTTAAAGATTCTACTTCAATTGTGTGTCCTGGACTGAAGTATTGGGATCCCTTAATACGTCATTTTACGATAGTAAGAAAGTGTGGTTGTAATGTCACAGATGCTGTCAGTCGGACTAATGACGCTATATAGATGTCATCTTGCAACAGAATATATTCACCATTTATCTTTATTTTCTGAAGATCAAAGTAAGTAAATTCTGGCCTGACGTTTATTCAAGAAATCACGTCTTAATATGAGGTTGCGAGACATGCCTCTTGTTATTATAAAGGGATGAGTAAATTTTTGATGTCCTATCTGAAGTGCCATATAAGCAGTTTCAATAGACTTTAACTACTGGCCAGGAACAGAAGCATATAGGTTTTTGAACGTGCAAATCTGACTTGTTTCCTGATCTGTTGGTATAGTTTCTTTCGCATCAAGCTAATGGTGGCTCCAGTATCTATGAGAGCCCTTTAATGTTTGTTGTTGATAGATATCATGCATGAACTGGGATCAGGGGATAAATATATGTGATTGATTTCTGTTAGCTGTGGTGTGCAATCGGTACTATGATGTTGAGGTTTTTTATTGTTGGTGTAGGACCTTTGATCATAACTGTTGTTTATGTTTTGTCTGTTCCGGTCACTCCGAGTGGTCCTTTCTATCAGTTGACATGAGCGTTTCCCTGACCTGGGTTGTAAGATTTGGGCTGGCTTCGATTGAAGGAATGATTTTGCTGTGGGTGAGCTCTCTGTTGATCACCATTGCTATAGTAAGAACGTTGTGAGTGGTTCTGATACTGTTGCGGATGTGTTCTGTATTGATTATTACTCCGTGCTTGTCTAAATTCGTGAGAATTATGTCCTCGGCGTCAGCAAATAAAACAAGTAAAGGCAGTTACCTGATGCACATACTGTTGATGTCTTCTGGGTTGTTCATGAGAATGAGACTGTCCTGCATGTTGGTTGGCATGATTGTAATTTGATTGGACTCTGTGGGAGCTGTTCCTACACCAATGTGGTCTTGAGTGGCCAATTTCCATCGGCTCGTGGTGTTCTTTGGGATAGTCTAGTTTTGGTTCCCTGCCAATTCGTTGAAGGAACCTTTTACTAACATTTTCTTCAGTCACCGCTAGTTGAATGGTCTCTGTAATGGTTTTTGTATCCTTTCTAAGAAGATGGAGCTTAAGGTTATCTGCGTGCAACCCGTCGATAAACATCCCAACTAGATGTCTTTCAAGCTCTTGGGAAGGGATGTTTCCGTCCAGAAAAGTATACTCTGTCAAGTTGAGTAATAGATGAGCATATAACTGCACTGGGTCATGTCTTTCTTGGTGTATTTTGCGAAGTAAAGTCCAAGCATGTTGTCCATCGGTTATATCACTATAGCGTTGGACAAGCTCTTTCAGTGAATCAACGGTCTCATTGGGATAAGTTTTCGTTCTACGACGGAGAAAATCGGTCACCTAAGAATCTGAAGAAAGGTAAGCTATTCTTTTGCGGTCCTCATCACACGCAGCGTTTTAAAAAAAAGGTAAAGGAACCCGTTACACGCCCATTGAGGCATATTGGGAATATGGTGTTAGGCCCATATTATCTTGACCGTCGGCACACGAGGGGGGATGTGGTCGGCATGACGCCGGCCGCCTTAACCTTCCCAGAGTTGCTCTGGTACCAATTTGGGGATGGGTCGACCCAGGAACCGTTTGTGGCCTAAAAAATTCCCTCCCGCCTCATCTGAGGATCGAACCATAGACCACTGCGCTAAGAAGCCAGTGCACTAAACACTATGCTACCGCGGCTCCCACGCAGCGTTTATAAAAGAAGCAAATTTGTCAATGTCCACTAGCCACTTCCTGAATGACTTAGCATCCCCAGCAAATGGAGTTACGACAGTTCGGAACTGTTGGTACTTGGCGAAATGGTCCACATTACTCAAGGTCTCCGTAATTTTCTGTAGAGCAATCATTGCTGGCTCTGCGTCGTCTGGAAGGGGTGTGTGACTTGATAGAGCTGATTGATGCTGTTGCTGGATATTAATCAAGTGTTGTTGTTGCTGCTGTTGTAGCAGTAATTGTTGCTGGTCAAGAGGTGTTTCAACGATTGTGGATCCATGATAGTGATTAGTGATAATTCCTGTCTGCTTTCACTAAAGAAAAGGGCTGGTCACAGCTATGTGCTCGTGTCAGTTAAATGTGCAAGTAGTTATCTTGATTTTGTTATTACAAAAATACATTTTTCAATGTTATTCAATTGGCTACAGGCCTTCCGACTGAGATGGAAATTCTTGACGTTACCTAATTTTCTTTCCAGGTTCGTTTTTACCCTTTTTGATTCAGTGAGAAGCAATCAAACATATGGTGGTTTTAAATTATCCAATTGTAACTTTCCAAACAGCAACTCATATAGTTGAATGAATGCAGTGAGTTAAATTAGAAGTTTATTTGCACGTAATTCAACAAGAACTGGTATTTACATAATATCAGCATTTATATACAACAAAGCTTCCGGTTACAACTTCAATTCATGCAATGTGTTTTTCCATTTTTCAATTCCAATTTAAAAATTCATCAATGTTACCTTCACTTCTACGCAAAGTAAAATCCGAGGAGGAGCGTCTACATTAATCTTCTCAACTTTGACTGTAGAAATGTTATTTGCCAGCTTATTGATTTCTGCCTGCATTTAGTTTTGACTTCTACACTTCACAACATCAATTCTAGCTTCTAACGAGGCATACGATGGACATGATCGCGTACTTAAGCTTAAACAAAATCTCAGTAAGTTATATGCAAAAGAAAAAAAAACTGATCTTGATAATCTCAAAGACGAAACTCGGGCCAGGGGAGTTATGCTACAGACTGAGGTGCGCCACCATGATCGGGCATCACTCAGTTAAAATAGCGTCCGAGCATTCTGGCTTGGCTAAACATAATGAATGCCTAGCAAATCTCTACCTTTTCTCTCATTTCTCCACCTTTTATACACCTCCCTCTCTTTCCCGCCATTTTACAAACGTCTCGCTCTTTTACATACGTCTTTTTTCGACATTGTACACACGTCTCTCTTTTTCGACATTTTTCACACGTCTCTTTTCCACCTAAACAATGGAAAAACCCAACTATCTCACTTCACACTTCCCTCGCCTAACACTCATTCATTATTATTTTCTAGGATTTCTCTACGATGCCAGCTCACAGCCGTGACTGCTATCTGTAGCTTTCCTCATTCTATATAGTATTATAGCACGTATAATGCTAGTGTAGGCCAGCCGGTCACATCAGCACTGTGGATTGACTCCTGGCTGCGTACTTCTAACGTCTTACCCGTCAAGACAGAGCGCTGTTGATCTCCCCTTGATGATCTCCTACACCCCATTTTCAATCTGTGGATTTTCATTCCACCTGTACTATATCTATAAATTTAAAAAATAATATTTATATATATATATTAAATGCTGGGAATTATTTTTAACAGTTTTTAGTCAATTAATCGAACCAGACGGCGCCATCGCCTTGCTGTGACAGTACATCGTGAATGGACTCTGAGCCAATTTTGCACCCCAAAAAAAGTGCATTATTGGCTAAGATCATTCTCGTGACACTCATACTTGTATGGTATAGGACCCGAGGACGACCCAGAGAGTTTTAAAGACACAATCACTAATATAACTTTCCTATCAGCAAGCGATGGCGCCGTCTGGTCCAGGTTCGATTCCCGGTAAGCCTATCACTCATATTTTTTTCCCTGTTGTCTCGTGTCACCCTTTATGTCCAACAAGTACCTGTGAATTACCATTATTTATTTATTTACCTATTTATTTACTATCCACATGACTCAGGTTTCCTTCATTATTTGTTATAAAGCAAATAAAGCAACATCGTCCTGAATATATAAAGAAAATACTAAAACAATGTATTATTATTGACTATACTTGTCAAATTCCAATATCACATGCCCCGAACATAGCAAATGCTCTGACATTTAAGCAATATACATAAACCTTGATAAAAATTATCCATTAAAATTTCTCTCAGCAATTAATCGATTAAGGACATTTTGACAAATTAATCGATACATTAATCGTTAAACAATCGGCCGATATATATATATATATATATATACATGGCCTACGCAGCGCCAGCGTCCGCCAGCCACGACGGCGCGCATGTCCCCCCGCCCGCTCCGAGCAAGCAGATCCAGGCCGGCGATGGCACCCGGCCAAAAGACTCGATGAACTCTTCCTAGGCATGCCATGTGAAAAGAGGACAACCTCGACACCTCCCTCACTGCAACTCTCCAGCACTCCGCACCACAGAGAAGCACAAAAAGCACGCAGCTCTGACACAATCCTAATCCTGTGCTGCACCGAGAGGACCTCCAGATGTTGCCCATGCCAAAAAAGGCTGCTCCCGCTTCGCTCACTCCGCTTCGCTCACTCCGCTTCGCTCACTCTGCTGTTGATGTCCCTGCCCGCCCCGCCCGTCCGGTGCCACCACGCATCCCAAGCATGTGAAGGTGCCCGTCCGCACCAGCCGCCGATTCCATCCCGACATGGGCCCAGGGTTGCTGACACTGAGCGCCACGACCTCTGACTTCTTTAAATTGATGATCAAGCCCACCTGCTGGCCAAACTTATTAAGTCTATCCGTTTTATCCTGGATGTGTTGATGTGAATGTGCCAGCAGTGCAATGTCATCTGCATACTCCAGATCCTCCAATGCAGAAAATGCAGTCCATCCTATTCCTCCCGGACTGCCTTCGTCGTCCGGCGCACCACCCAGTCCATGACTGTCAAAAACAGAGTTGCACTCCTGTCTTCACCTCAAAGGTTAGGTTGCCCTGCCCAACACTACACGCAAAGCCGGCATAGAGGCTTTTTATGATTGACAACATGCAGCCTGGACCTGCACAAGCCCTCAGCACTTTCCACAAACCGTCCACATGCACACTGTCAAAATCCCCCTCAAAATCAACGCAATTAATGCACAGCTGTCCCCGCCACTCCGAGCACTGCCCTACAATACCCTCCGAGAGTAAATACATGATCCACACACCGTCTGCTCTTTCCAAATGCCGCCTGCCCCTCCCCAGCCCTTGGTCCACTGCCCTTGAAACTCTCTGTATAACTATCCTGCCCAGTACTTTGCCGGGAACCGAGAAAAGAGCGACTCCTCTCCAACTATTGCAGTCCGCAAGATCTCCCCTCAAGGCCAACCCGACAACCATTCCCCCGTTCCACTCCGCTGGTGCCGCTCCCGCTCTCCAGACCCAGTGGTTCCAATAGCTCCGCCGCCAGCTCGGGGTCCGCCCCCAAATACGCACCCAAGTCATCATGGTCAGGAGCTCCTCCATTCCCTAACCCCCCCTCCCCCCGATCGCCGCGATGATCTTCTCCTCCCCTCGTGGAATGTCTGTATCAACATCCAGATCGCCCTCAGCCCCAGGAACATTCAATCGCATCTCCGGTGGCTCCCCGTCCAGAGTCCCTCTGAAATGCCCTGCCCATCCCGTTTCCCGTCCCCCTGCTGCCGCGACGAGACCCCCCCTGCCCATCTCTTACCAATGTAACATCGTTTGCACCTCGTTTTCCGCCGATATATATATATATATATATATATATATATATATATATATATATATATATATATATATATATATATATATATATATATATATATATATATAATATATATATATATATATATATATATATATATATATATATATATTATATATATATAAAACACAACTTCAAAACAACTTTTTTTTTTAATTGCTAAATCATCACAGGCATTAATAAAGGCTAATGCGTTTTTCATTCCACGTATTACGTTAGAGGTAAGGGACACAAGCCTTCCTTTCATCCTGAGTGTCACAGGTTACCTCCCCTTAGCTCTGCAGTAGTGGTTTAACTGTGGGCAAAACTCAAGAGTATCTAATGTGGGTCTTCAAAGATGTCTACTTTCGCACAAGATTACTCTTGTCAGAGTTGTAGGTAGAACGATAATGATGCTTCTACCTCAAGGTCATATCCACAAGATATTCAGAAAAGCGAGAAAAATGCTGCATGATGTTGAGCAAACGTTAACTCTAGTGCTTGCCGTCAACTTTTGTGAAGCATAGGGTTTTCTTATAATTCGTTAGCTAGTTCAAACCCACAGCTGAGTTGATTCAGCGAATTTCCTCTTAATATTATTGTATTGCTCTGTTTAAGTGTATTTAAGAAATTGTCTGAGAAATACATATGTACTACATTGAAAATGATTAAATCAATTTTAGATTAGTTTTTTATATATGTAACAAATTTAATAATCAATTATGCTTTAACAGTCATAAAAAATGAATAATTCCTTATCGAAAATGTTATGATCACTGGGTGATGTTATGGCGTTAAAAATTGGATAGTTCACTTGGCAGCTTGTATGTTTCTACTTAGCTGCCAATGATGTTGTCTGTTCTGCTCCAGCTGATGTTTGTTCTTTTGTAGATGGGTGACTGGATCCCACCCGTCACTGGTCAAGTTTGAAAGTTGTAGCACATTCCAAGAAGTGTCAGGGTGTAACTACCAAGCTGGTCCCTCGTCGCTAAGACCCGTCTGATGATGGTGTCTAGCTTTGACTTCAGGCCACTTATACCCTCACTTGATCCAGAGATAACCTCAGTTGGTACCACCGACTAGTATTAGAAAAGAAGGGAAATGGATAACCTCTGAGTATTGAGTTTCTCGACACATAGTTATGAATCCCCTCTTCACATTACACCATCCCATCTGTCTCAGAACTGTTATCCTCGCTAAGAATTAATATTAATCTTATTGAGCGGAGAAACATTCATTACATTTAGGTTGAATAGGTTTACATTTACCTTTACATTGGGTGAAAAGGTTAAAAACTTTCATTACTTTTAGAGTGAATATGTTTACATTTAAATCTACACTAGTTGAAAATGTTAATAAAATAATAAGTATTACATCATTCTCTCATCATTCCCTCTTGAGACTACCTCAGCTTTTAGTTCTCTATAAGAAACTCGCATAAAGCAGTCACCAGCCATTGCAGTGGTTGTTCATGCAATCATCATTCTATATGCTGAGGTTGCTAGCCTTAAATGACTTGCACATCCACTTGCAATTTTCTCAAAATAATATTCACATGCCAATATATACATATTAGTTCACATGTTAATAATGCAAAATATAGAATTTAAAATGTACAACGTATGCCAGTCTTTAGGCTCACAGACTGCTGGCTCAGAGAAATAGTTTAAGGCAGCTTGATGATGCCTCTTACACGTGATCTGGGGTATTGTTATTTCAGGAATAAGTTCCGACATTTACTTTGTGTTACAGATTCCTCAGATTCCGGTTTTCCGAGTTAAAATTGTGTATTTGTCCTCAAGATACTCTTCTTGGCGCGAGGTGAATTTTCACAGTGCTTTCAACAGACTAAAGTGTCAGGTTATATTCCCCGTTTCGTTCCTAGCACGCGTTATTTACTATTTTACCAAGCCCCAATCAGAAATGTTGTTACTCCTACATCTCGAATGCCAGCCAATAGTTTCAAACATGCGTGTAGCAGGATTGTCATAAGATCAGAGATTACACCGATCAAATAGATAGTATTCTTGTTTATAGAGATAAAATAATATAGGGATAAAATAGTGGAGTTGTGTGAAACATCATCGCCCCGCCTGCAGGTCAATACTAACTTTTTATACCTCGTCCTTGAGACACTAACGGTAACAATTTTGAAAAGGCAAAGCGTAGTCGTTCTAAGAAAGATGGACAGAAGAAAGAACGAGGAAGGGGAAATGAGAGAGAGAAAAATGCAACTATTGACACGCGTTGGAGTTTTGGTGTCGCGAACCGAGCGAAAGTGCGTGGCAATACCGTAGCATATTTCTAAAAAGTCGACACAAAAACCATACCGTCCCCTTTTCGCTCGACACGCCGTTCAAAATATATAACCTCTTAGATCTGCAGACTGAAATGAAAAACACACACACACAAAGTCGTACATCCGGCCTAAAAGGTGCAGTTTTGTGACGTATTGGCAAATGCGTTGGTTCAATTTTGAATGAGAACGATAGTTACAGACAAATAATACGATTAATGTGGAATATTTGAAAATACAGTGGGAGAAGGGGAGAAAAGGAGCATAGGTGGTCGTGTCACGAGTTCGTTGTTTACAGAAATTTGAAATTTGAACCCAAGCGTAGCATAGAAGGGTAGAGAAGAGAAACTTATATAATTTTCTTACACACTAAAAGAAAGGACAGTTGACAAATACAATGACATTAATGGTTAAATAGAAGATTAAGGTGTTAATGTATCTTAACGTAGATAGAAAAATATGTTATTTGAATAAATAAAGGGGAAAAACAATAATAGTAAATATAATAAAGGACAGAATAAAAAATATAACTACTGTGTGACAGACAGCAGCCTTTTTACTTTTCAGAATTTGAAACACTTAGTAAATAACTGAGATATTGGTAGAAGACAGATAGACGAACAGACGTATATCTTTCTCAGCTTGCCACATATTGGGAGAGGGGGAGGTAATCCCAAGTTTGAAAGTTATAGTTTCAATTTGAAAAAGGACGCTAGAGGCATAATAGTCCCAGATTGGCTGGAGTCTAATAGATTAACAGTAGTGATAAAAACAATTTGAAGTTGGCTTTTGGTGCCACTTATAAAATATATTTCCTACACTACTGGTGTGTTAAAGGCAAGAATTTCAGTACGATTTTGCCTTTGCTGATCTGCACCAGCAAGCGATCTGGAAGTGACCATATTATCGCTCATTAAACTAATTAGTAGGAATATTTCATTGATGCGGTAAGAAGAAATATTATTATTATTATGTATGTTATTGAATATGTATGAAAACTTTATGGGTAGAGGCATATATATATAGTTTTCATATATATATATATGACAGGTTGAGGTCATAAGGTGGTAGCAGACACGTTACCTGAAAACATATTCATAAATAACTAACCTCAGGGGCTTGCACAGCTGACCTCACATCTGTTACGAATAATATCTATTTCTTTAACATCAAAACCCACCACAAAGATGAGTGTATTCAAAAAATGTTCCTCATAGGAGTGTTATGGAAAAGGTCCCGTCTCCCAAATATAGACGTGAAACCTCTGAATATTCTCGTCAGTGATTACAAATAACCTCTTACTTTTATCTCAAGTAATACATTAGTATTACTTCTATCCGGATGCTATTACCTCATTCCATCTTCCAGGTGCATGTCTGTAATATGTCCGCAGACTGGTAATTTATCTTCCTGTCCGTGTGCAAACACCGATCCTCGTGTAACCATCTGGGCTGTGGCTCTTCACGACAGTAATAACTCTTAAAGGACGAGGAGCCAGTTTTCTTGGCCGATATTTCTTTCTTTTTTTTCCCAGTCTCCAACTATTTTATACTCATTAAAATTGTTTAAATTTTATAAACTTAACATATTCAGAATCCTCATTCATTTTCCTTTTTAAATATATATAACATGATTATATTTGTTAAAAAAACTTGCGTAAAACATGGGAAAACCCCTACGTCCTGAAAGAGATAAGAGAATCCCACTCGCCATATCAGCGCTAAATAAACTGGCTGGGCGTACGTCGTGCTTATTCGGCGGTTCCAATGTCTGGTACACGTGAAGTTTACCAACCTGACTGTCAGTCAATATTGCATCACCTGTCTACTCTCTCAGAAAGGATGGTCAGGTAAACGGACAAGACGAGTTGTTACTGAAAGGAGTGTAAGGTGATTAGAAAATAGCTAATATCTGCTTCACAGTAGAGAAACAAAATGTGCCGACCACGGAAATTTCACGTAATCAGTACTCACAACAAATGTAACTGAATGCGACCGCAAAGGACAAGATTTGGACCCAAAAATAACGTGACACTGAAACGTCCTCAGTTTCCTTTTATTGTGGCTTTTGCCACTTAAAGAAAGCCCCATTGCAGATACCGACGTAGGGGAATATAGTGTTAGAGACTTCATTATACTAGGTCCAGGTTCTAGAGCAGTTATGAAATACCTACCTCGCTGCCTTTGTCTTCTCAAACTCAAGAGCAGAGTCAGGTATCCATTTACAGCTGGGTTGACTGGGGCGTGACGCTAATATGTTTCGAACCCGGCACCATTGCCTAGAGTAGCCATCGCTGTTGCTATGACAATAAAAAAAGCCCAGGGACAATCGTTTTGTCACGTAGGCGTACACCTACCAGAACCAGTCTTTGCTCATGGTCAACTTTAAGTTCACTCAAACAATCTTAATGTAATGAGTCAGGACACCGTCTACCACGGCAACATGTGAAAAGATATCCGTATATTTACATTCAAAAAATGTTGTGAAAAAATAAAAATTGCTATTATTTAATTTGGAAATGTCCTTCCCATTAGGTTTCTTTCACTTCTCCTTGTCATTTTTAAAATGTTGTTCATAGCCATTACATCTATATAAGTTTGACTACAAACATCCAGTGAAGTAGAAATGGAATGTACAGGAATAAAGTCGCCGAAGGAGAAATAGTGACGTCATCAGGCCTTTCAGCAGAAAGAGTACGCTATAATTCAAACCTGTCATTTTTGACGGCTTACTTGCTGTCTGAGTGAGTTGTTCATGATATTAACAAACTTATCATACAAAATAAATACTTACAGAAAGCTCGTTTGCAAGAAACCATGAAGTGCTTTATCGTTTTGTTTACGGAGGTCACGGCAATGGTGGTCCTACATGTATAAAAGGAGAAAGTAAACGACAACAAGACAGTGCATGAGAAACGTAGAAAGTACGCGGCATAGACCAGAACTCTCGTGAATCAATGACGTATACAAACATGAGATGTAGCGAGACTTAGTCAGATACAAGATAAATAAGTCATCGCATGTTACGAACACTAGATCTTTGTCAGTATGATACAAGTCATTCTACAAGCTCGTGAATATTATGTTTCTTATGTTGTTGGTTCATATTGTTTATTTATTGTTTGTTAAGGACACATAAATCAGCCTTGCGTTAGTTATATGTATAATTTGACGTGTACATGTATACGTTATTTACGTATCTACATTGTGTGTGTGTGTGTGCACTATATGTGATATGTATGCACGATGGAATATGTGTACAGTATGTGAGGTGTGTAAACTATGTGCCATGTGTACAGTATTAAACATTATGTTTGTCATGAAATATTCTAATCCACATATATAAATTATTAGGTAAATATGAAGCCTAACAAATAAAATTAATAAAGAGAAGAGCAATGGTAAAATAACAGTGCTGTCACAAAGAATGTACTCGAAATCCCCCTTGTTTTCTGCTTCGTCTGCAAATTGTAACGCTTTCACGTTGATATAAAAGCTTACTGTATTATTACCCGCCTTCTTCAATGAAACGTGTGCTGCATTTCTAAGAAAAACATTGAGACGTACTGCGTAATGACCTAAATTAATCCTAACATTAATTATACTGCGTTACCAAAACGAACGAACAGATGGACAAAAGGATAAAGAGAGAGGGGAGGGCTGGAAATCAGGAACGCATGCATCACGCGTGTAAGTCTACATGCACTAATTTTTTTTCAGACGGACAGTGATAAAATACACTACCCTTTCACAGAGTTAGGTTTATAAATCATAAAAAACTCTTATTAGAAAAGATAACATTAGATGGGTTTACGGTTGAGAACATAACAGTACCCAGACAGCACATCTTCGAAACAGGAGGTAGAAGAAATTGCATATTTTGAATGCAGCCACGTAGCTCCTTTAAATTTGTATTTTTGGGTTCCTTAGGGCTTGCTGACAAATAATATGTAAAACGTTACGCAAATAGTCCAGGAATTAATAAATTATACCCAAAATAAAATATTGGGGGTGCCTGACAGCATAAAATCATTTCTGCTCATAAAATTTTTTTTATAACGTGTTTGAAAAAAATTTACGTTACAGAAATAGCCTACCATGTAAACTCCAAATTGATTGGAGCGCAACAAATGAAAGCCTAACCACGATTGGTCGGGCTATAAATACTATCTTGGTTGTTAGGGGAAACGGGGAAAGGTAACATTTTTTCAAACACTTGTCGAAACGGGGCTCATTGGTCAGACTCGCTGATATACACACTTGGGAGCGTTAGTTCGAAACCACTTGTTTAAAATAGCTTGATAAAGCATCAGTGCGTTGAAGCCAGCATATATTTGGCTAAATAAAAGCCTGGAAGATAAGCAGATGGGAATTTGTGCCAGTTTGTGCCAGAATTCATTGCTAATCAACGTATCTGTGTTTATTCGTATGAATTGTGGGACAGTGGTCTTGATGGTACTGAGCAGCACCTGGTCAGAGCTTTGCTGAATCCAGTGTCGGACAGCATACTCCTTGGTCCTTTAGCTATCAGTGAGGTGTCTCCAGAGCCCAGAGGAGAATTCGAGCAGAGGAGTCCTTTCCTGCCGCCATCACGCCAGATAAGCTAACTTGGCCAGCTGAGCTCAACATTATGTCCCCTCCTCTTGAACTGACTTTGTAAAATTAACATTAAGAGGGGAATTTACTTGTCTTAAAATCAGGAACTTTGAACATCTCCAATACTAGTCCCTAAAGACAAACTATTGAAGTCATGATGACAAATACCAACAGAGCTTGAACAAAACAAAACCAGTATTACCTCATTTTACTACTACACAACTGACACACATAGAATATTTGTAATAATATATGTCACTACAATATTCATATTAAATACATTCTGTACATAACTTGTAATTTAAATTGATTGTGATTCCTGGTTCCCTTGTAGTTGAATCAGGACACATATTCATTCATGCCAGTAATGAATACATATTGTTATTTGAAAGTTTATCAGTGACTCTTTTAAGATATCTTTGTAGAGTGTTATATGTATGTGAGTGTCACAGTGTTGTCAAGAGTAGTGGATTAAATTAAATTGTTTATCTGTCTGTTGTTGTGACTTACACTTCATCATACACATACCCTAGACACATAACGTTGCATCACACTATTCCAGAATAATTCTGACTGAGATATATAGATATGTGGTAGCAAGTAAGGTTATCTATAATACACTACTCTTAATAGATATAGATACCTTCACAGCTGATCTCAGTCATTACACTAAGTTCCCTATAAGTATTTATAACATCCCACTTCACCACATATATTGGGGTCTCGCTCTTGGGATTTTGAATCTTTAACTATTAAAAATATTGGGGGTAATTCACTTCAGGGAATATAAGAATTAAAAGGTATCCTTGGGTGGAATTAAATAAGGTTGAGCTCACGGTGCCTGTGTTGTCCATTAGATATATAGTTAGAAATTGAATTGTTGGGTAGACATTATAAAAAATTTACCTGATAGACAATGGCGGACCTGGCCAAATTTCGATCTGCTGCGGTTCAGACTGCAAAAGAGTTAGGATTAGATGGGCAAGTTATGGTTGCCTATGTCACAACGGAATGTGACAAATTTATTGAACGCGAAGAAAGAAGATTAGAAAAAGAAGCCGAAAGAAGGTTAGAGGCTGAAAGGGAAATTAAGAAGTTACAATTTGAAGCTGAGGCTGAGACTAAGAGGTTGCAAGCTGAGGCTGAGACTAAGAGGTTGCAGATTGAGGCTGACAAAGAGGCTAAGAAATTGGAAGCAGAAAGAGAAGACAAAAGATTAGCTGCAGAAAGAGAAGAGAAGAAATTAGCTGCAGAAAGAGAAGAGAAGAAATTAGCTGCAGAGAGGGAAGCAGAAAAGGAGGAGAAGAGATTACAAAGGGAACATGAGTTACGACTAAGGGAGTTTGAGTTTCAAGGCCATGCTCCTGAAAATGGTGCCAGTCCCTTTGCCTCTGATGCTACGGTTACGCAGGGAGCCTCGACCTCAGCTATGAACTTTCATTTAGATCATTTTGTTGAGAAAGACGATGATATTGAGAGCTATATAAATAGGTACGAACTATTAGCTCCCACGTATGGGTTAGAGAGAGAAAGGTGGAGCTTAAAGTTATCTCAGGGACTTCGTGGGGCAGCTTATGAAGTTTTTGCAAAAATGAGCAGAGGTGATCAGGAAAATTATGACATGCTAAAGCAGGCTCTTTTGTTAAGGTATGAAAAGAATGCAGAGTTTTACAGGAAAAAATTTAGGAATGCTAAACTACTGTCAGGTGAAACCTATCACCAGTTCTCTGCACGAATAGAGACATACTTGGAGAAATGGACTTCTCTGGGGAAAACCCAAGATCTTAAGGAAATGGTCCTTATAGAGCAACTAAGAGAGTCCATGGCTCCAGACCTGAGAAAGTTTCTCATGGAACAAGGTGCAGAGAGGCTGGGTGAGTTGCTAAATGTTGCTGAAAGGTATCAAGCAGCTCAAGCAGAGGTAACAGGTAATAAAAAGAAACAGGTGGACAACTTTAGGGCATCACAGAACTTTAATAAATTTGATCCTAGGGATCAAAATAAAGGTAAGCACCAATTTGATAGGCCACGGTATGAAAATAAAAATAATTCCCACAATTCGATGAAAGGAAATATGATGAAAGAAAATCTTTCAACCAAGGAAAAAGGTGGTGTAAGAATTGTCAGATGGACAATCATGACACTGACCGTTGCAGAAGGAAACCTGTGTATATGGCAACCCTTCAGGTCCAGGTCGACCTGCTACCCTTTTCTCAAGACAGGAGGAGGATATTATGTTGGATACCACTCCAGAAGAGATGAGGAAGGCACAGGCTGGGGATAAAACACTCAAGCCTTGTTTCAGAAAATTGTCAACTTGTCATACAACTCCAGGCAAGGGAGATTTTTACATGAAAAACAAGTTGATGTATAGGAAGGCCGGAACTAGATCCCATGGTCACGGACAGCTGGTTCTTCCAAAAAGATACAGGACAGAATTAATAAGGAGCCTACATGTGAAACCAGATGGGGACCATGAGAAGATAGGTACCATCATTCAAAAGGTGGCTCACAATTATTATTGGCCCAAAGCAAGATGGGACATTGAGAATTTTGTAGAAAGGTGTAGCATAGCACATGAGGGAACACCCACAAGTGGGAACATGGATCAGGACCTGGACACGCCACGGGGCAAAATCAGGCCTAACAATAAAAGGAAAAATAAATTTGATAAAGTGGACCAAATGGAATGGGAAGCCCCTTTTCACGGACAAGCTTCACTTAACTGTTTACAATGGCCACTATGCGGAGAGTGCAAAAAGATGTCTTACCCCAGGATAAGCCGACAATCCCTCAATCGGACTTAAACAAACTGGAGGAAGAAGATGTAGGAGGAACATGGTGTGTGGCACCTTTTGTGATATGTATGCACGAGGGAATTTTGTTACAATGTGAGGTGTGTAAATCTCTCATCAAGAATTTTAAGTGGGGAGACAGCCCCAAGAGAAAAATTGGTAGCGGTCGTTTTGTGCATGAAAATTCTGGGAAGAAAAATCATCACTATAAAGCTTCGAGTGGAAGAGACCATACCGGTGCATGGACAAATAGGTCCACACAATTAAAGGTCCATATGTAGCTATGTTAAGAACGTGGACTGATGAAAAGGCAGAGGAAAACATTACATCTTCATACCAGTATGTGAATGAGCTGACCACTCGGTTAAAAAACTGGCTGGAAACTTGCCAATGAAAATTTGAAACAAGCCAGGAAGAAACATGCTGCCTATTATAACAGGAAGGCGAAAGACAGAAATTTGGCTGTGGGAGAGAAAGTACTGCTTCTTTTGCCCGGGAGCCACAATAAGTTACAAATTGGATGGCAGGGTCCATATACAGTTCTAGAGAAGGTGTCTAGAACAAATTATAAGATAGATAAGAAGGGGAAAGAAAAAATCTATCATGTGAATCTCCTGAAGAAATATTTGGAAAGAGAACATCAGGAAGAGACACACTTGTTGACCTTGTCCATCGCCATGGAGATGAAAAAGGAACCACTTTCATCATTTGAATATCCATTACACCCCTGTGAGACAGCAGCACAGGTGAAAATCAGTACACATTTAACGAAAACTCAGAAAGAGAGAGTGCAACAGGTTCTAAATAATCATGCAGAGGTGTTAACAGACCGACCAGGGCATACAAACCTATTGGAATATGATATGAAACTCATAGACTCCACACCTGTCTGTATGAAACCATATTCGATTCCGTTTGCTAAGGAAAAAGCTTTGAAGGAAGAGATAGACTATCTGTTGAAGGAAGGAATTATTTCGCACAGTGAGTCTTCGTATAGTTCCGGGGTGGTACTCTTAAGGAAGCCCTCTGGAGAACATAGACTCTGTATAGATTACAGGAGACTGAATGCTATTACAGAAGGACAGGTGGATCCATTGCCGGATACAAATCAGATGTTTGCCAGACTAAATAAAGCTAAATATTTCTCAAAAGTGGATCTGAGTAAAGGATACTATCAGATTCCAGTAAAGCCTGAGGTTAGACCATACCTAGCTTTTAGTACCTCAGAAGGACACTATGAGTTTAATAGATTGCCATTTGGATTGAAGAATGCGCCTAGTGTCTTCTCTAGAATGATGAGAAAATTATTGGATCCCCTGAATAATCCCTGTATAACAAATTTTATGGATGATATCCTTATAGCAACAGAAACATTTGAGGAACACATTGACTCTCTGAACATGCTGTTTGATCGACTTAGGGAGGCAAATTTAACAGCCCGACCAACCAAATGTTGCGTTGGATGTAAAGAATTGGAATTTTTGGACACACAGTTTATCAGGGAAACATGACCCCTGACCCAAAGAATTTAGAGAAACTACAGAAAGCCCCGAGACCACAAACCAAGAAGGACGTGAGATCCTTTGTCTCCTTATGTGGTTTCTACCAGAAGTATATCAAAAACTTTAATTCCATATGTGCACCGTTTACTGAATTGACACGTAAAGGACTTCCAGATCGCATTA
The DNA here is from genome assembly GCA_024509875.1 of Oreohelix idahoensis. Classification (NCBI taxonomy): domain Eukaryota; kingdom Metazoa; phylum Mollusca; class Gastropoda; order Stylommatophora; family Oreohelicidae; genus Oreohelix; species Oreohelix idahoensis. The sequence continues at coordinate 406,568 of JAMPIV010014765.1, forward strand.
CATGGACACCACAATGTGAAATGACTTACCAAGAATTGAAGGAAAAGCTCACAAGTAAACCCATTTTGAAATTACCTGACTTAAGTCAAGAATTCATAGTAAGGACGGATGCAAGTAATATTGGGCTAGGTGCAACTCTACTACAGAAATCAGATGCATTGGATGGGGAATTAAGCCCAGTGGCATATGCTAGCAGAAAGTTGAATAAAGCTGAAATCAACTACTCAACTAGCGAAAAAGAATGTCTTGCAGTAATATGGGCAATAAAGAAATTCAATATTTATCTATATGGAAAGGCATTTAAGTTGCAAACAGATCACAAACCTTTATCGTTTTTAGCACAGGCTAAGCATGAGAACTCTAGGTTACTCCGATGGTCTTTGCTTCTGGCTCCATATAATTTTAGCATTGAGTATATATCTGGAAAAACCAATTTGGGAGCTGATTTTTTAAGCCGCCATCCGTGTGATGAGAATCACCGTAAACCCCAGAAATAATAATAAATTTCTCTATGTGTATATAGAATAAAGGACTGACATATAATGTCTGTTTTAAGAGGGGAGGTGTCATGAAATATTCTAATCCACATATATAAATTATTAGGTAAATATGAAGCCTAACAAATAAAATTAATAAAGAGAAGAGCAATGGTAAAATAACAGTGCTGTCACAAAGAATGTACTCGAAATCCCCCTTGTTTTCTGCTTCGTCTGCAAATTGTAACGCTTTCACGTTGATATAAAAGCTTACTGTATTATTACCCGCCTTCTTCAATGAAACGTGTGCTGCATTTCTAAGAAAAACATTGAGACGTACTGCGTAATGACCTAAATTAATCCTAACATTAATTATACTGCGTTACCAAAACGAACGAACAGATGGACAAAAGGATAAAGAGAGAGGGGAGGGCTGAAAATCAGGAACGCATGCATCACGCGTGTAAGTCTACATGCACTAATTTTTTTTCAGACGGACAGTGATAAAATACACTACCCTTTCCCAGAGTTAGGTTTATAAATCATAAAAAACTCTTATTAGAAAAGATAACATTAGATGGGTTTACGGTTGAGAACATAACAGTACCCAGACAGCACATCTTCGAAACAGGAGGTAGAAGAAATTGCATATTTTGAATGCAGCCACGTAGCTCCTTTAAATTTGTATTTTTGGGTTCCTTAGGGCTTGCTGACAAATAATATGTAAAACGTTACGCAAATAGTCCAGGAATTAATAAATTATACCCAAAATAAAATATTGGGGGTGCCTGACAGCATAAAATCATTTCTGCTCATAAGATTTTTTTTTTTACGTGTTTGAAAAAAATTTACGTTACAGAAATAGCCTACCATGTAAACTCCAAATTGATTGGAGCGCAACAAATGAAAGCCTAACCACGATTGGTCGGGCTATAAATACTATCTTGGTTGTTAGGGGAAACGGGAAAAGGTAACATTTTTTCAAACACTTGTCGAAACGGGGCTCATTGGTCAGACTCGCTGATATACACACTTGGGAGCGTTAGTTCGAAACCACTTGTTTAAAATAGCTTGATAAAGCATCAGTGCGTTGAAGCCAGCATATATTTTGCTAAATAAAAGCCTGGAAGATAAGCAGATGGGAATTTGTGCCAGTTTGTGCCAGAATTCATTGCTAATCAACGTATCTGTGTTTATTCGTATGAATTGTGGGACAGTGGTCTTGATGGTACTGAGCAGCACCTGGTCAGAGCTTTGCTGAATCCAGTGTCGGACAGCATACTCCTTGGTCCTTTTAGCTATCAGTGAGGTGTCTCCTGAGCCCAGAGGAGAATTCGAGCAGAGGAGTCCTTTCCTGCCGCCATCACGCCAGATAAGCGAATTGGCCAGCTGAGCTCAACATTATGTCCCCTCATCTTGAAATGACTTTATAAAATTAACATTAAGAGGGGAATTTACTTGTCTTAAAATCAGGAACTGTGAACATCTCCAATACTAGTCCATAAAGACAAACTATTGAAGTCATGATGACAAATACCAACAGAGCTTGAACAAAACAAAACCAGTATTACCTCATTTTACTACTACACAACTGACACACATAGAATATTTGTAATAATATAGGTCACTACAATATTCATATTAAATACATTCTGTACATAACTTGTAATTTAAATTGATTGTGATTCCTGGTTCCCTTGTAGTTGAATCAGGACACATATTCATTCATGCCAGTAATGAATACATATTGTTATTTGAAAGTTTATCAGTGACTCTTTTAAGATATCTTTGTAGAGTGTTATATGTATGTGAGTGTCACAGTGTTGTCAAGAGTAGTGGATTAAATTAAATTGTTTATCTGTCTGTTGTTGTGACTTACACTTCATCATACACATACCCTAGACACATAACGTAGCATCACACTATTCCAGAATAATTCTGACTGAGATATATAGATATGTGGTAGCAAGTAAGGTTATCTATAATACACTACTCTTAATAGATATAGATACCTTCACAGCTGATCTCAGTCAGTACACTAAGTTCCCTATAAGTATTTATAACATCCCACTTCACCACAATGTTGTATATGTGCACAATGTGATATGCTTCACAAGAACGGAAACTGCATATTTACGTCTGTTCACAACAGTTGTTGACAGAAAACCGCTTAGCTAAACAACATAACCATCAATACCACTACCACATTAAACATAATACCCACCATTGGGACGTAATGGACGTCGAATCCTGTCGTCAAATTTTCCTTTCTCCACTCTCCTCTGTGTCACGGATTGCCTCCCCTGCTTTGCAGAAGTGGTCCAACAGTGGCCAAAACTCAAGAGTATCTAAACTGGGTCGTCAAAGGTGTGTACCTTCGCACAAGATTACTCTTGGCAGAGATGTAGATAGAAGGGTAGTGACGCTTCTACCTTAAGGTAGAGTTATAAGATATTTTCAGAAGTCAAGAACAATGTTGCATTGATCTGAAGAACTGTTAACCTACATCTGATCCGTCACCGTTTTTGAAGGATTTAAGCAATGGTTTTTAGCCCGTTCAAGCCCCCAGCTAAGTTAATTCAGCGAATTTCCTCTTATAATGGTATAGCTCTGGTTAGATGTAAATATATGTCTAGAAGTATATACGTATATTAAATAGTCTCTTAGGTTTGCTTTAATACATATAATAACTAAATCAACTATATTTGTTTAGTTTTAAAATAACATGTAACAAATTTAATAGTCGTATATTTGTCTTTAACAGGTTGAAATAAATATGGAAAGATTGGTGAAATTTTAGATGAAAGCGTCTTCATAGAGACTTAATAATGGAGTGATAAAAGTCCGTTTTGCTGACACGGGATGACACCGTTTGGACAGACGGGACTGACAAGATTACTTTCGATAACGTTATAAGATGTTACATCTTACACACATTGCTGAGAGAGTTTATCGATGTATTTGTGAGTTGGGACACAAGGCATCAGAGGTTGGACTGATGTATACGGTAGACGTGACCTTTACATCACGCGCACAATTTTTCCATGTCAGAAATATGTTCATATTCCCCCCACGCGTGTTTGAAAATGAGTGGAGCTTTTGAGTAGCTCTTTAACAAACAGATGCGGGGGTGGGACAGGAATATAACCCAAAACGCTTCATTGTTAAGGCACTATGAGAATCGCTTGCTAAAGGCACAAGACTTGCAAGTAGGTAGAATCAGGATTCCATCTTATTAGACCGGACACCCTTTATCGGAGCATTCATAAAGACTTACAAAACAGCCCAGGAAGACTCTACCAATTTCATAAGGAAAGACACTGTCTAAGGAAACTCAACACAAAAAGTCATAGAGTGAATTATCTTATAAAAGTAACTACCCTAGAACACCTCTAAGAGGCCTATTCAAGTGCCTTAACTTCATTCACTTACTTACTTAGTCAGTCCCCTTCTACCGTGAGGTGTAGAGGTTTGGAAGAGAGAGCGCCAGACTATCCTATCGGCTGTCTTCTTCCTGGCCTGGTTCCATTCTAGTCTTCGGTCCTTCAAAGATTGTCTAATGTTGTCCTCCCAGCGGACTCTGGGTCGTCCTGGGGGTCTGGATCCCTGGCTCTTTGTTTCCCATGCTTGTCGTGGTAGCCGATCTTCTCCCAGTCTGCAGACATGGCCAAACCATCTTAGTTGGGACTGTTCTACTTGGGTCTGCAGGGGGTGGGATTTTAGGCCTTGACGTATCGTCTCGTTGCGGACCATGTCTCTTCTTGTTACTTCAACCACCTTCCTCAGATACTTCATTTCTGAGGTTTGGATCTGGCTTTTGTGGGTTGTAGTCATTGCCCATGACGTGCATCCATACGCCAAGACTGGGACATAAGTGAAGCGGTATACAGCCATCTTAGTTTTCTTACCAACCTCTTTCTTGCTAGGAATCCTCGATTTATGGCCTGAAAAAGTCTCCCAGCTGCTGCTTTTCGAGTGGCCAACTCTTCTTTGATGCCTCCCTTTCGGTCTATAATAGCTCCGAGGTATTTAAAGTGGTCAACCTGCTCCAGGACCTGCTCTGCCAGTTTAATCTAATGTCTTCTTTCTTCTCGTGATATCACCATGGATTTTGTTTTAGAGCTGCTTATGACCATCCCTCTCTTCTCAAGCTCTTCCTTCCAGATTTGCAGGTTGGATTGGAGATGTGCCTCTGATTTAGCAGTCAGGGTAACATTATCAGCAAATGCCAGCTCTGAAATACAGACCTATCTCATCTTCCAGTACCCCACTAAATACTTTCGTGTTCTCTGCTTACATGCCTTGATGACATCGTCCATGAGGAGTATGAAAAGATAAGGTGGCAGGATATCACCTTGTCTTACACCAGTGGTGGTCCGGAACCCTTCTGACTTATAGTTTGCTGTCCTCACATAATTTCTGCAAGACTTGTAGAAGCTCTGTACAGCATGAATAAGAGGTGCTGGAATGTTCTTCATTGCCAAACAGTCCCAAAGTTTGCTCCAGGGGACCCTGTCAAACGCCTTTTCCAGATCTATGAAACAAAGATAGATCTCACTCTTATACTCAAGGGCATTTTCACTAAGCTGTCTGAGTGTAAAGATTAGGTCTTGAGTACTTCGGTTTGCTCGGAATCCGCACTGGACCTCATCCAATTGTGGCTCAGCTAGGCATCGGAGTCTCTGCTCTAGGATTCTAGAGTAGATTTTCCCAGGGACAGTGAGAAGGGATATGCCTCTATGGTTTTCCACATTGTCGATTGTCACCCTTTTTGAAAATTTGTGTTATGATGGCAATCTCCCAATCCTTTGGTATGGTCTTGTTGCACCATGCTGCCTGTAGGACCCTTAAGAGTAATAGGTCGCCTGATGCTCCTATGTACTTAACCATTTCTGGTGTTATACCATCATGCCCTGCTGCTTTGCCCATCTTGATTTTCTCCAGTGCTGCCTTCAGTTCTTCCATCTTTATGTCATCTTCACCATCATTGGTTTTCTCTTTTGTGCTAGTGGTTATCATTTCTGATGTTTGACCTTGCTCACCATCAAGGAGTTCTGAGAAATATTCTTTCCATCTTTCCATTACTTCCTTCGGGGCAGTAAGCAATTTGCCTTGCTTGTCCTTTATAAATTTGAGAAGGCTTTGTTTTTCCTTCCTCATGTTTTTTAGGGTCTTATAGAACAATTTCTGGTTTTCTTGCGCATCTTTTTCTAGCTTGTCTCAACATTCTTCCCAGGACTTCTGTTTTGCTCTAGCATCTTGTTCTTTGCTTCTGTTCTGAGTGTCACATATTCTCTATATTTCTCCATTTGTCCTGTTGTGTTTTTAGCTCCTAAGTATTATTTCCATGCCATTTTCTTCTCTTCTATTTTCTCTTTGACTTCTTCTGTCAACCAAGGTGTCCTCTTTCTCTTGTTCCCAAGTCGGACTTCACCACATGCTTCTGCAGCAGTTGTCTTTATGATGTCCTTGAACTTAAGTCAGAGGGTTTCCAAGTCAACAGGTTGTTGTTCAGTGATATCTGGTCTGAATTTATAGCTCTTTCAGCTTGTAGGTCTTAATGCTCATTTCTCCCGTTCGTTTACTTCATTCATCTGAGCAAAAAGTCTGTGAGCCAGGATTGACGTAAGTTGTCATTTTACATTCTATATTTTTCATTACTAACATGGGAACTAATATGTATATATTACCATGTGAATATTAATATGTGAAAATCGCTAGTGGAAGACCTATTCATTTGAGGCTGGCAATCTCAGCGTATAGAATGATGATTTAATGAACCACTACTACAAAGGCTGGTGAATTGCTAGTTTCTTAAAGAGAACTAAAAAGCATCTGTAGTCCCAATGTCCATAGGGAGCAGGGAGGGAAAGATGAAAGAAATTATGTACATTCTAAGTATAATAATTACAATTTTAAACCAGTGTAAACATTTTCACTTCAAAATTAATGAAAATTTCAAACTTTTCAATCATTGTAAATGTAAATTCCATTTATATGGTGAACACCTTTTGACAAGTGAAAATGTAAAAGTAAAAATATTTTATATATAATATTAACCTTTTCATTTAAATGTAAAGTAAATTTAAAAGCTATTCAAAGTAAAGAAAGATATCTCTCGAGGGATTAAGTTTAATTCTCATCGAGGGTAAATTCTGAGATAAATGGGGTGGTAGAATAGGAGAAAGGGGACACATAAGTATGTTTCAATAAATGCGATACTCAGGAGAGCGTTTCGTTTCTAATCTTCTACCATAGTTGTTGGTGGTGGTACCAGTAAGGGTACTAATCTCTGGAACGAAGTGATGGTAGAAGTGGACTGACGTAGAAACGCAGGACCAGATTGGCAGTTACTTCTGGATTGTATTTGAAACATGCTGCACCTTTAATCTTGACAAGAGACGTGAGAACTCTTGTGATCTTTCTCACAGAACCCATCAGTAGGAGCAGAAACTACTATTGGCAGCTAAGTGAATACTACGTATAAGCTGCCAAAGTGAACTTTTGTCATAAAACCTACTATCATTCAATGTTGAACATTTTCTTTTAAACTATTCACATTTTCTAAACCTTTGTTAAAACTAAATGATTATTTAATCTGTTATTTGTAATTATTCAAATTTAACTTCCATTGAATCATTTTAAATGTACTGCATGTTTGTCTCAGTCAATTTACTAAAAACACTCTAATCAGAACAATATCAAAATAATAAGATTTCCACTGAGTAAATGACAGGTGGGGGCTTAAAGAACTGTAACTAATAATTGCTTAATTCTTCACAAAATTTGTCGGCAGATCCTAGAATTAACGTGCTCAGCATTGTTTTCCGTTTTTTTTTTTTTTTTTTTTTGAATATCCTGTGAACACTTCCTTGAGGTAGAAGTGTCATTACTTTTCTTTTTACAACTCCGCCAAGGGTAATCTTGTGCAAAGGTAGACACCTTTGAAGACCCACTTCAAATACTCGTGAGTTTTGGCTACTGTTGGGCAACTACAAAGCAGGGAGGGCAACCCGTGACAGCACCAGAAGAAAGATAGAAAGTTGTTAAAATCTTCGGTCTTATCATGGATTTCGCAGTCACAAAATCGGAAAAAGAATCAATTGTAAAGCAAGCTTTTAATGTCATGAAAAATAAGAACAAAAAAGGAACAGGTATTCATAAATGGGTGTTTTCATAGAATAAAAGGATTGAAATGGTATGACAAAGTCACCAATTTGGATGTCACGGGTTGTCTTAAGTTTACCCTGCAGTAGTGGTCCAACAGTGGCCAAAACCTAAAGTATCTAATGTGGGTCTTCAAAAGTGTCTACCTTCGCACAAGATCACTCTTGGCAGAGTTGTAGATAGAAGGATCATGATGCTTCTACCTCGAAGCAGTGTCGCTAGATATTCAGAAAGCAAGAAAACTGTTTAATTTGTCCCAGCAATGTTAACTTTAGTATCTACAGTCATCGTTTGTGAAAGATTGTCTTAAAATGATCTCGTTCAGCCCCCAGATGATTTAATTCAGCGAAATCTTAATTTAGTAGCTCTGTTTTAAGTGTATTTACGATGATTGAGACATACGGGTGAGCACATTCAAAATGATTAAATCAACGTTAAATTTGTATATAAATAAATAAAAAATTAAATAATTAATTATCTTTAACAGTTTAAAAATGAACATTTTTTAAAAAGTACTCATCACTGGGAGATGTTATGGTTTTCAAAAATGGACAGTTTACTAGGCAGCTTTCAAGTTTGTACTTAGCTGCCAATAGTTTGATGGTTTCTGCTCCCGCTTATGTTTGGTTCTTTACATATAGCTGACTGGGTTCAATAGTCATGGTCAAGTCTGAAAGTTGTGACACGTTCCAAGAAGCATCAAGGAGTAATCACAAAGCTGGTTCAGTGTCTCTAAGACCTTTCTGATGATGGTGTCTAGCGTCGAATTCAGGCCACTTATACTCTCACTTGTTCAAGAGATAGTACTCTCAATTGATACCACCGACTGATGTCACAAAAGAAGAGAACAAATACCCTCTTGGGTATTGCGTTTTCTTGACACATACTCATATGCCCCCTCTTTTCATTCCACCATCACATCTACCTCAGAACTGTACCCTCTCTGAGAATTAATATTAATCACAGAGAGTGCTAAGCTTTCATTACGTTTACATTGAATAGGTTTACATTTACCTCTACATTGCTTGAAAAGGTTTACGATATAATAAGTATTAACATAATTTCTCTCATCATTCACTCCCTGCTCCATTTGGAACTTGGGACTACCTCTGCTGTTGGTTCTCTATAAGAAACTCGTATAAAGCCATCGTCATCCCTTGCAGTAGTGGTTCATGAAATAATCATTCTGTTTGCTGAGGTTGCCAGCCTCATATGACTTTGACATTCACTTGCAGTTTTCCCAATTTAATATTCATATTCAATATACACATATTATTTCACATATTAATAATGTAGACTATTGAATTATAAATGTACAACTTACCCCTCATTGTCTTTGGGATCATATACTCCTGGCTTAGAGAAACAATTGAGACAACTTGTTTAAGATGCCTCTTCCACGTGTTTTAGGGTGCTACTTTACAATAAGCTCCCTCTCTGGCTTCATAATCAGATTCCTAGGATTCCGGCTTTCCATGTTAATAAAGGTAGACTTTTATTGAGACCTTGTTTGAACATCTTAAGGACATATATATATATATATATATATATATATATATATATATAATATATATATATATATATATATATATATATAGATATATATATATAGATATATATATAGATATATATATATATATATATATATATATATATATATATATGATGATGCTATTGTGAAATGTGATCACTTTCTTGCACACTCGCAACCGACCCGATCAACAATAAAACTCTTATTCTAAGGCAGGGGCTGTATTTATTCATACAGACCGATCAGTGGCACTAAGCACACACAGCAAACATTAAACAAATAAACCAACAAACAAAACACCCAGCCAGTGCTCAGTTGCTAATCGTGTCATGTCTTTGTTCTTCTTCTACCCACACAGGGCGCCTTGTATCTTCGTTTTCTCTTGTCTGGACTGATCTTCAAATAGGCTCTTCGCCGGCTCGCTATCTCTTTATATAGGCCCTAGGGCTAATCACTCACAAGAGTAGTGCGCGCGCAGTAATTGGGTCACTAAATAACACACGCGATTATTGCCATAGAAGGCACGAAAACACAAATATAACCCACAGCTATTTCTAGAGCGAAAACACAAATATACTCCAAAACTAAATTTTAGGCTTTATTGTGGCCAAGCAATATATCTTCTTCTTGAAGATGTGGTAAAAAGGCACTGAACCACGGGAAAAGTCGCGATGAGAAGATAGCGCTGTCACATATTCCCCGCCTGATTTTGTTGTCGTCCCGACAACAGCACTATTTCTGGCGCTTCAATTCTAATCTCTCAGATCGTCTCGGGGCAGGACCCTCTATCGGCTGCAGGGCATACCAGCCTGGTTCGGGCGTTAGACCATGTACGTCCTCCCCAGAGTCTGTCTCATCTGGCGAAGCTGGTGCCTCAGGTAGGCCTAGTGTAGCATCTACCAGATCCGGAGAATCATCTTTGTCTTCACTTCGTCTCAGTTCGTGCGCCGCAACCCTCATCTTCAGATCTTCGTTGCCTGCTGGCCTTATCACATAAGGACCACCGCTAGCTTCTGGAATTGCTGGCACAATGAATTCGTCGTTGGACCACACGTCTTGTATTTTGGCCCTGTCAGTGTAGTGCACTCTTTTCAGCACTCTTTCACCCACTCGCAATGGTGTGGGGCCTGGAAGCTGATTACTTCTCTCCCTCCTATCATCGGCCATTTTCTGCATTCTCTCTGCAGCTTTTTGGTGTGCTACGTGTAACCTCTCTAGGTGACCTTGCAACCACTCATCAGTTGTCTCCGGCTCTTCATCTGGGCGCGTGCCTATCAAGAAGTCTGGAGGAAGACTTGGTTCTCGGCCGACGAGGAGGTAATATGGTGAGTACCGTGTCGAAGAGTGGAGGTTGGAGTTGTTGACCATAACCACCTCAGCTGGATGCTCTGACCACCTTCGCTTCTGGTCGGCAATCATGGGTCTCAGCAAATCATGCAAGGTCTTGTTGAAGCGCTCGCACTGCCCGTTGCCTTTAGGATTGTAAGCTGTAGTGCGGATCTTGTAGACTCCTTATATCCTGCACAGCTCTGCGACTATCGCTGACTCAAAGTTCCGGCCTTGATCAGAGTGTATCCTCTGATTAAGTAGTTTCCTTGCAGCCAAGGGGATTTATCGAGCATCTCTTCCTGCAGGTCTGGTGCCATCATTTACAGTCTTCCTAACCAGCTCTACCATATCCTCAGTTCCCTGGAGATTTATCAATTCATCACGCGAATAGTAGGGAAATGATTGAGTGGTTGCTGGTGCTGAAGGTGATTCGGCAGGTACCCTTTCACTGATATCTTTCTGGCTTGTTGCTGCCATCAACCCTATCTCATGCGGTATCTGGGTAGGCCCTCTGAAAACCTCAGCTGTTATGCCACTTATTGCAACATCTGCATCATCCTTCAGTTCTTCGCCTGTGGTCTCAATAGGAAAGCGGGAGAAATAAGCTGCATTTCCATTGGCTCTCGCTGCCAGATGTTGGATTGTGTAGTTAAACATAGCCATCTGGGCCATCCATCTCTGCTCTATAGCTCCAAGTTTTGGCTTTCTCCCAGAAGGCCAGACCACTGTTGTCTGTAAATACCTCTACTTGTGATCCTAACAGGTATCCTCTGAACTTCTCAGCCATGGCCCACTTACGACCCAGCAGTTCCAGCCTCATACTTCTTTTTGAGTTTCTTTCAGAGGGTTGAAGTGTGCGATTTGCATATGCCAAGACTTTCGTTGTTCCATCTTGCACTTGTGAAAGAATTGCTCCTAATCCTTCATATGATGCATCTACATCCAGGATAAATGGTAGCGAGAAGTTAGGGAACCCTAGTAGCGGTGTGGAGGTTAGCGCCTTTTTCAGTGTCTCAAAGGCTACAGCACACTCTTCGGTCCACAACTCACCTATGGGTGACTTACTCCGTCTTTTAGTCTGCATGCCTTGATTGAGCACAACTACTAAATTATGTAGCGGTTTGGCTATCTTTGCAAAGCCCGGCACAAATCTGCGGTAGTAATTGGCCAATCCCAGGAATGACCGTAACTCAGTCTGGGAACGCGGTACAGGGGCCTCTTGAACAGCCTTCACCTTGTCTTCCATAGCTTCTATTCAATCTGCTGATATAATATGCCCCAAGAATTCAATCGTTGTCCTAAACAGCTTACACTTTTCTCCATTCAACTTCAGCCCTAGCTGGCGTAGCTTAGAGAATACTTTCCAGTCGGCTCAAATAGTTAGTGAAGTCATCAGAGTACACTAAAATGTCATCAAGGTATACTAGTATCAGCTGGAACACTAAATCATGCATAATGCTCTGCATTAAACGTTGGGAGGTGCTGGCAGAGTTGGCTAAGCCCATAGGCATCCTGGTGTATTCATAAAGTCCAAAAGGGGTAGTGAAAGCGATTTTCTCTTGGACTTTCTCATCCATTGCTACTTGATAGTAGCCACTTGCCAGATCAAGCAATGAGAATATCTTTGCTCCTCCTAGCGCATCCAGGTACTCATCTACTCGGGGTAGAGGGTATGCATCCCTCTTCGTCTTGCTATTGAGTGCCCTGAAGTCTACGCAGAGTCTAAGCCGACCATCCTTCTTCCGGACCAAAACTATTGGGGAGGCCCAAGGACTGCAACTCTCCTTGATTATTTGTTTGTCAAGTAATTCTTGTAGGTGATCCTGTACCTCTCTATAGAAAGCAGGAGGTATTCTCCTGTAAAGCTGCTTAACTGGGGTGTCATCTGTTAATGGGATGGTGTGCGTTACCCTATCCGTGTACCCTACATCTGTCTCATCTGTGGCAAAAAGATCGGCATAGCATCTCAACAACGCTCTTACTTCCTGCTCTTCAGCCTCACTGCCCTCAAACCCGATAAGGTCAATTGGTCACATCTCTTGCTCTGGATTCGTGTATGGTGGACTTGCGGACATTTCTACCTCTTCAGCCCCTACAACTCTGAAATATGTGCTATAGTCCACCGCATCTTCTGTCAGTACTTCTACTTGTGTCCCGGGAGCTAAAAACAAGTCCTCATCACCCAAATTTATGGCCTGAATATCACAAAACCCACTTCTAAGAACAGTCAATGTATGACTCATAATCCGCCATCTGTGTTTTAAGTCTCTGTTAGGCTGAAAGAGAAAAGTTCTTTCTGACTGTGATAGGGTGGGCGAGATGATGATGATGCTATTGTGATTTGTGATCACTTTCTTGCACTCTCGCAACCGACCCGATCAACAATAAAACTCTTATTCTAAGGCAGGGGCTGTATTTATTTATACAATTCAGTCAGTGGCACTAAGCACACACAGCAAACATTAAACAAATAAACCAACAAACAAAACACCCAGCCAGTGCTCAGTTGCTAGTCGTGTCATGTCTTTGTTCTTCTTCTACTCACACAGGGCGCATCGTATCTTTGTTTTCTCTTGTCTGGACTGATATATAAATAGGCTCTTTACCGGCTCGCTATCTCTTTATACAGGCCCTAGGGCTAATCACTCACAAGAGTAGTGCGCGCGCAGTAATTTGGTCACTAAATAACACACGCGATTATTGCCATAGAAGGCACGAAAACACAAATTTAACCCACAGCTATTTCTAGAGCGAAAACACAAATATACACCACAACTAATTTTTAGGCTTTATTGTGGCCTAGCAATATATCTTCTTCTTGAAGATGTTGTGGTAAAAAGGCACTGAACCACGGGGAAAATCGTGATGAGAAGATGGCGCTGTCACACACAAATATATATATAAATAAATACAAATAAATAAATATACAAATCAACAATAACATATATTCCGACAAAATCCACCTAATATATATATAAATAAATACAAATAAATAAATATACAAATCAACAATAACATATATTCCGACAAAATCCACCTGTAACTCAAATGTATAATGTTCAAATGCTGTGGAAAAAAAACTTATCAGTTTGTGTGGTCAGCACGCTCGTACACAGATCGTTAGTCTAGGGGATAAATTATTTAAAGATAGTGAAGGCACTATGAAATTCAACTCGTCAAGACAGCAACAAAAAAGCCAGAGGAACGAAAAAGATCAAAATTCCATACATAAGACCAGACCTTGTTTTAACATCTTTAGGACATCTTGAGGGCATATATATATATATAGAAGCCATAGAAGGCACGAAAACACAAATTTAACCCACAGCTATTTCTAGAGCGAAAACACAAATATACACCACAACTAATTTTTAGGCTTTATTGTGGCCTAGCAATATATATATATTTGTGTGTGACAGCGCCATCTTCTCATCACGATTGACCCCGTGGTTCAGTGCCTTTTTACCACAACATCTTCAAGAAGAAGATATATTGCTAGGCCACAATAAAGCCTAAAAATTAGTTGTGGTGTATATTTGTGTTTTCGCTCTAGAAATAGCTGTGGGTTAAATTTGTGTTTTCGTGCCTTCTATGGCTTCTATATATATATATATATGCCCTCAAGATGTCCTAAAGATGTTAAAACAAGGTCTGGTCTTATGTATGGAATTTTGATCTTTTTCGTTCCTCTGGCTTTTTTGTTGCTGTCTTGACGAGTTGAATTTCATAGTGCCTTCACTCGACTAAAGTGTAAGGTTATATTGCAATTTTCATCTCACGCACGTTGTTGTTTACTATTAGACCAGGACCAGGCTCCAATCAGAAATGTGGTTATGTTTACATCTCAAATGCAGGCCAATACTTTAAATCATGCGTGGTTCGATGGGTTTTATTCAAAAAAATGTCCTCATAGGAAAATTCTGCGTGATATTTAATAAAAGGTCACTTTCCAAAAATAGAATTGTTTTATCCGTCAATTCGCGGTAATGATTGCAACTACAACTCCCTACATTATCACAAATAATGTCTTCGTAACACTTCTGTTCGGAAGCGATTGCAACATTCCGTCCTTCAGTTGCATGTCTTTAATATGTCCGCAGACGGATAATTTATCTCCCCGTCCATGTGCAAACATCGACCCTCGTTTGACCATCTGGGCTGTGACTCTTCAAGATAGTAATTAGGGAATCCCAATAGCCCTATGGCTCTGAGACACGGAAAACCACAACCAAAAATTTGGAATTGATGACAAGAACAAGACAAGTGCCAGTAGAAAAGGAGCTGAGAAGAAGACGCTGGCGATGAATAGGACACACATTGAGGAAACCTGATGATAGCATTACAAGGCAGTCCTTGTTCTGGAAGAGAAGCAGTGGTAAACCAAAAGCACATGGAGAAGAGAACTGGAAACAGAGTTGAAAATGATGAGGAAAACATGGAAAGAACTTGAGCGGATGGCACAGGACAGGAAGACTTGGCATGTGTTAGTTGAAGGCTTATGCTCCTTGGGGAGCTAAAGGGTATTGATTGATTGAATAGCCATATCAGCGCTAAAAAACTTGCTGCGCGTACGTCGTGTTAATCCAGCGCGCCCAAGGTTTGGTACACAAGAATTTTACCAACATGACTGTCGGTCAATATTGCAACACCTGTCTACTCTCTCAGCATAGATGGTCAAGTAAACAGACAGGACGAATTATTACGGAGAAGTGCTGTAGCAAGATTTGGTACCACTTGCTTTGTTTGTGAAAAAATGTGTATCGCGACACACACACGGATAACAGTGCAGGGACAACGCGGTGGGTCTTGCTTTGAAGTGACGGTGGACTGAAATATTTGCGTTTCGTCTAGCTGAAAGTGTAGGAAGGAGCGAATAAATGAAACATGGCCGACCTTAAAAATTTGCATTGGCAGGAAAGAAAATCTAAAGCTACAAGAGCAAGCCTGGGTGAAAGATATGAAAAATGTAATAATTCATATACGGAGATAGAATATGAGTGATATCCAAAAGGATATTATTCAACTGTAAGTAGTTTTAAAAATAATTAATATTTTTCATCGTCATCACATCTGCTAAATGTTAGCTCATAACCTTTAAAAATTTATTATAAATACATACCCAAACGGATTTCGATAAAACATGGATAGAATGAACGCTTCCTAGTGGGAAAATCAAAGGGAACCGAGGAAGGAAGGAGAGATACTGTATAAGTGTATACTGAAAAGAAGAGAAAACAAGTTCAGACAAAGCACAGATTGCCTCAAATCAAGAGATTAAACGAAAATCTAAGCGGACTTTAGACGGTGCTTTCTCGTACGGGAGAGTCGCCCAAATATAAGGACAGAGAGGCCCGTTTAAAAATGACACACACAAAATCCAGACGCCAGAGTGAGAGACTGGAAGACATTATCTGCAAGAAAAGTTTTTTTCACGCTGCATGCAGATCAGATATACTTCAGCAAATACAGCCTCACTGTGCGCTTATTAATCCTAGAGGGTATGTAAGTTTATTAAAGATATATGTATGACTAATATCATTTTATTTCAGATTTTGTTTACGATTTGATTGTATCAGACATAATACAAAGGGTATACAGGAAGCCAATGACGCTAACCAGAGATAACCTAAACCGGCAATGTCAGGAAGCATAACAATTAATTGGTTAGCCAAATATATCATGGCTAGTTCTTGTCTGGAAGCTTACGGCATACCAGCAAGTACATAAGTGACTTGGCATCCATAAGTGGAAGGCAAAGGCTATATCTTACCCATGTATCATAACATGTGATTTATTCACGTATTTTGTTATTTTCTGCACAGTAGACACTATCGTATCATGCTATCTCTGTAACATACTACCATGAATCATTCATTTATATACAAACACTGAAGACATGGTCGCCTCATGAACATCAGTGGTGTGTGAGCTTGTTGGAACACCATGGCCACCTATTACCTTTTGTTCCAGGTTTTATGATCGTTCCTGATCGAGCTCATGATCGAGTTCGTGATCAAGTATAAACTAAAGACTTGAGGACGTTTGATCCTGCTAACTGGAGCCTAGTGGTCAAACAATCTTCAACACCTTAGTCCCCCGTAGTTATAGGGCGAGCTGAAGGAAAGCCTTATTGAATACCAGTGTGTCTCAGGAACCTCGAACAGACGTGGCGTAATGCAAGATGAGTTTATGTGTATCCATCCTACAAACACTGTGAGCGGTTTCAATAGCGACTGTCAATGATGTGAAAAGCTAGAGACTAGATAGCAAGAATTATCAAACTACTGTGACAGACTTTATAATTTCATTGGAAGATACATCCAAGACTTTTTACTATTATTTATTTTAATTTGTAAATATAAATAATAATACATTTTACCATCTTCCAACACCCATTTCTCATCACAAGGCTAGATAGATGTACATAATAAATTATGAAATTGTACTCATTTGACTTGGTAAATTTTTAACTGTTAAATTTGGAGTTACTTTTTCTAATTTAATTATATTATCACATAGGGTTACTATAGCGAAAGTGGCGCAGTATACTTCTGAAGCCTAAATCTATTGTCCAGCTCAGAGTATTCACATCATCATCATCATCAGTTGCCATCTCCACAACCAAGGTTGGCTGTAATGGATCACCAACGTCTTGTGTCTCTTGTCTTGGTGGAGCACTCTGATAGACTCTTTCCTGTCCATCTCTTGATGTTATCTTCCCACTTATAGCGCTGTCTTCCCCTTGCACGTTTGCCTTCAACTCTCCCTTCTGTTATGGTCTTCTGCAAGGTGTTATGCCTTTTTATGTGGCCAAAGTATTTTAGTTGCCGAACTTTGACCTCCCTCATTAGTTCTCTTTTCATACCTAGATTTTCTAGGACCTCCTTATTTGTTTTCATCTCTTTCCATGAGATACGCCCCATTCTTCTATATATCCACATTTCAAGAGCCTCAATTCTTTCTTCCAAATGCTTATTCATCGTCCATGTTTCTGCACCATACAGAAATGCAGAATATATATAACACTTTATGATTCTCAGTTTTAATTTGTGAGATAACTGTTTAGATGTCAGTATATGTTTCATGTTGTTGAATGTAGCTTTGGCCATTCCTATTCTCTTCTTGATTTCTGTTTCACATCTGCCATCTTCTGTTATTATATGACCAAGATATACGTAGCTCTTGACTTGTTCCAGTGTCACGTAGGTTATAATCATTAAATTGCCTATATCTTCTTCCTATTCTTTCACCCGAACTCTGAAATTTGGTTATCTCTCTTTATTTCCTTTTTCCTGTATATTTTGCATCCATTCGTTTGCGAAATATATTTTCATCATATTCGCAAACTTTACCTGTTTCTTTCTCAAAACTGAGAATCGCGCTAGGACGATATTACGTAGATGTCAGGGCTGCAGGGCGTCAGAAGGCATGGTAAGTCGGTTCGCTGAACATAGGACGCAGACAATCGTCTACATTCTCACCGAGCGCGCGAGCTTCTTCTCGGCATAAGTCCGGGTGAGGTGTGATACTTTACATCTGCACCGGTCAGTATTCAGACATTTGTCTGAAAAATCCCAAACTGACACGGCGCTCACTGTGGGCCATGGTCAGCTGTAGTGTGAAAACTGCCCTGCATTGGAGACAGGTTGTCTGAGATTTCGCAACTGACACGCAGAAAGTGGCAGTTTACGACAGCCTCTTCTAGTTACGTAGTTGTTATGAGAAAGGGGAGATTATTTCGTTTTTGCGAAATAAACGTTCATCTCTTTGTCTGGGTTTTCATATATACTAGAATGAGCTAGATTTCATTATCACTCAGTAACTTCGCAGTCAAGACTAGAACAAGCCTCGTTCGATTTCTAAAAATCTCTGTTAAAAGAGATGGCCTTTAGTTTGATCGAAGTGGTTTAGTTCTTAGGAATTCTGTGTTTGAGGTATCATATATTATTATCTAGTATATCTAGTATTTTGTGAAGTGTTTATAAGTGCTAAATCGCTATTTATTTCTCTAGGTAGATCTGGTGCAGAGCGAATAATTTATAAGTCTGTATTAATTTCTAGTGACGTGTCTCAGTGGAAAGCAGGATAAATTATATTTCCAGCTTAAATTCAGTCGGCTATTACTAAATTTAATTTAACTGCTAAATAATCAGACGAGAACATATTTTTCAAACTAACTTATAACTGCTAGACTAGATGTCTCATGAGTCGTGACGAGAATATATTTATATATATCTCTAAGTCATGATGATTAATTTATGACTATAACTTATTTCACGGGAGGTGTTAAATGATAAGTTAAGGTTTACGCCCGCTGTTAAAATATAAGTATACCCTTAAACATAGGATGTATAAATATTTCATATATATGTTTCTTTATACAGAGATTTCTGTGGTAACCTAACTATACCAGCGTTACGTACTGATGAACCTATCCTGTGAAGACTAAAAAAAAAAAAAAAACTTTTCCCTTAAAGACTTGGTCGTAAGCTTTTCAAGAACTTTAACGTGAACTGAAATAACGGGCCCAGTGTGCCTGAATTAGTCCTTCCAGAAACGATATTCTAAAGTACAGCCCTTGTGGCAAGTAACATTATTCATAGCATTAAACTTTCCGACATCTTTTTGACCAAATGTGTGGTGAACCCTGATTATCTGTTGAGAGAAGCTGTCCACCGGTCATTTTCCTAATTTAGGGAAACCTCGTGTTCTGACATTGTGTGTTCGCTTAACCCTAATTCTTACTTCGTGAGTCAAGATACACTAACTTTAGTCTGAAATAGCTGACGCCTGAAGCTGATGCTCCCCGGAGAAATTTCTGAGAAAAACCAAAACCAGCAAACCACTCTGTAGAGCTGGGATCCGCTTCAGTGAACGACAGAACAGACAAAGGGTGTGAATGTTACCAAGGTTGCGCCAGACGGCAAGCTACATCACGTATGTAATTAGTACAGGGCCCTGATGAAAGAACCGAGTGAAAGTAGACGGTGTGCGGTATGTGAATTTCACCCATGTTTGAAATTCCATTTATGAAACTTGTTGTCAATGCAAGAATATTTTTTTGACTTCCCTCAGGTTAAAACCTACTACATCTAAGTCGGTTCATATTTGTTTACGAGGAAAGAAAGAAAAATTATTAGACAAACTCATATGTATCATTGAATCTCCTGGCTTTCACTTTACTCATAACGGGACTGTGGGCTTACCTTGAGGGGATGAGATCATATTGGGGTCTATCATTTCTTGTAGCAATTTCATTGATTATTGTTTTGACCACGTGTATATGTTTATTTTCTTTTCTTGATGAATTTTATGTGTTGTGAGGAAATTTTTAGCTGATAAATAAAAACTTCCCTTTGAAACTAAAAGCAGCGTGTTGGTCAGCTCGTTCAGAATATATATATGTAATCATTTTGATAGTCTTCCCACGTCTGTGTGTCTACCTGTTGTCACTGGTGTGTGTGTGCACGTGAGTGGTATGTTCATTACATATTAGCATATGTTGTCAATAGTCTGTCCGACTCTTACATAAGTGTCGTAGAAGATAGGCCTGAGAGAGAGAGAGAGAGAAGAATCTTGTCTTTTCCCAGGGGACCGTTCTATTGATTCGCTACCACTGCACTCGTGGAAAGATCTATTTCTGTATTAACTCTCACTGCAGCTATCACTGATTCTATCTATTCAGAAGGGACCAACCAAAGTCTTAATTCCTATCAAAAAATCTACGACAAATGGGGTCTCGCCCGACTGATTTTTGAACTTAGAATAGGAAGACGAGACGACTAATATCAGCTCGTCTTTAAAGATTTTTATTGTGAGTGTTATATCTTTAAATAATTTATCCCCTAGACTAACGATCTGTGTACGAGCGTGCTGACCACACAAACTGATAAGTTTTTTTTTCCACAGCATTTGAACATTATACATTTGAGTTACAGGTGGATTTTGTCGGAATATATGTTATTGTTGATTTGTAATACTAAACGCTGGTAAAGTTTTGTGAGTGTATAACATTCACAAGGGTTCTGAAGCAGGAAGGTGTTTGAACTAAAGTTAAGGAGTGCGTTTCGGACTATTTGTCCAGATTAATTGCCTCCCTCACCCGAACTGTCTTCAGGGGTAAACTTGATAGTGGATTTTATAATTAAGGGATTATTTTTCTCTTTAATTTTTGCAATAATTATTTTGCTTTTCCACTGTAGAAACTTATTTTTCAGAAGTAATCTTAACTACCATTTAGTTGGCGTAGTCGTGTTTTGCATTAAGTGCTTTATTGCCGATAATAGCAGCGATAGTTAGATTTTACTCTGGAGGAGGTATCCCAGGGTTAAGGATATCATCTTTTGAATTTTTGGTATTTTTTTTCTCGTAAGTGGTAGGAGTCAGTGTATCCTTTTTCCAAATTTCTTTCTCCACTAGTCTCAGTCACTGACATAATATGGCCGAGAGGGCAAAGCTTAGACAACTCCTCAGACAGGAAGCAATGGAAGAGGGACTGGACGGCGACGAAGTGAAAGCTTTCGTCAGGGACAAACTTGAGAGATATGATGCGGAGCATAAGGAAAAAGCAGCGGACAGGAAAGAAGCGGAAGACCGTCTATTACAACAGAAGAAGATTGAGGAAGAAATGGAAATTCGCAGGGCGAACGAAAGAGAGAAGGAGAGACAGCATTTGGAAAGAGAAAATGAGCAACGACGACAGCACGAGTTGGCTCTTAAAACTCTAGAATTCCAAAGTCGTGCTGCTGCCTCTACCTCCAGTAATGGAGAGTCTTCTCCTCATTCTTCCTTAACTGATCCTTCTAATACTCAATCTACTCATCTCACTGCTATGTCTTTTCCGCTAGAGTCTTTCCCGTGTCCTAATGAAAAAGATTGACACATGGTTAAAAAAATTTGAGAAAATTGCAACTCTGTACGGGTTAGAGAGGTCGCGTGGGAATATGAAACTTTCCCAGGCCCTAAAAGGTTCTGCTTATGATGTTTATTCTAAGCTGGAAAGCAGCCAACAAGACAACTATGATCTGTTGAAGAAAGCGTTACTGGAGCGCTTTGAAATGAACGCTCGCAAATTTTTGCAACTGTTTCGCAACAGCCGGAAAGAGAATTCTGAAACTTTTCACCAGTTCTCATCTCGTCTAAAGGGATATCTAACAAAGTGCCTTGAGCTTTCGCAGCTCCCCTCTACCTATGAAGGTCTTGAGGAATTTGTTTTAACAGAACAAATAAAGAACACTTTGTCTGCTGATACCCGGAGATTTCTAGCTGAGCAGGGGGCAGAAAAACTTGAAGACATCTTAGAGAAGGCTGAGCGTTACCACAATGCGCTGGCTGAACTACCGGCCACAAAGCGGAAACCGACAGAGGAGCATTTTCGAAAACATAACCTAGAGCAATCTTCTCAGGCTTCTAACCTAAATAACCACAGAGAAACTGGACCTCAAAACCCCCCTCCTGAAAAATCCAAGTTCTACAAGAACAAGTACCCCAACCACCCCAAACAGTCTGATCAACCCGACCGCCCTACATGGCAGCGTGGCCAGAAAGGACAAGGTGGCAAAGGGAGAACCCCTGAGCACGGGACATATGATCAGACCGAGCACACCGAGCCTAAACGCATCGGATGCTTATTAACAGTCTCGCAAGGTGGAATTATTGACAGTGATTCCCAACCTGTTGGGGATGGACCCTCAACGCGAGGTACGGTTACTTTGAACGGTTCTCAAACTTCTTGCTTATTTGACACGGGGCTTTCTTATGATTGCATTGTTGCCAGAAACCTGGTCAAACCCGGTCAAGAGACAGGAGAGACCGTCCAACTTTGTGGAGTTTCTAAGAGTGAGGCACCTACAGCGCTTCCCATCGCATTGGTGGAGATCCACTCTGATTTTGTCAGAGGTGTGATCAAAGCGGCTGTTATGGATGATCCCATCTACCCAGTCATACTTGGCGGGAGATACGTGTGTATTGGGAAACCGGAAGAGCCGATTGTGGCAGCAGTAACTACAAGAGGGCAAACCAAGAAGGAACGGGAGCCTGCGCCTAATTTGTTACCCATGGAACTTAAAGAAGCGCAATACAAGGACCCTACTTTGGCCCCCTGCTTTAGGAAACTGCCCATGGCTAAGGAACCCAAACAGCACGGGGACATTTTTTCTGAGGATGGCGTACTTTATCGGAGAACGGGCAAGCCTGACCAAGGTTACAACCAGCTCCTAGTACCGAGACAGTACAGAAGCAAAATCCTAGAAATGGGGCACTCTCTTCCCTTTAGCGGACATATGGGACAGAACGCCACAAACCAACGTATAACCACTCATTATTGGTGGCCAGGAGTAAATACTGATATTATCAGATATGTCAAATCCTGTGCCCAGTGCCAACGTGTGCCACCCAAGCAACAGGCACCCCCAGTCTCTTTGGGTGAAATGCCAATAGTGGGTACACCATTCGAACGGGTTGTGATCGACATTTTAGGGCCTTTCGAGAGGACTAAAAGAAGGAACAGGTTTATCCTGACCTTAGTCGATACATGCACTTTATGGGCAGAAGCTATACCGCTAACATGCGCAGATGCCAAGCATGTCGCAGAAGCCCTCGTGCAGATTTTCACTCGGTTGGGATTCCCTCAGCAAGTGTTGACGGATAACGGATCTCCATACCGAAACCTGTTGATGGATGAGATCGTTAAGATCTTGAGGACCCAACACATCTACACCAAGCCATATACTCCGGCCGGAAATGGGCTCGTGGAACGTGTTAGTAGAAACCTCAACATGATGCTAAGGAAACTGGCACAAGTGAAACCTGAAGATTGGGATCTTTGTATTCCTGCAGCTTTATTTGGCTACAGAGAATCTCCTCATACTTCCACAGGATTTCCGCCAGCTACGCTTTTATTCGGCAGACCCATTAAGGGCCCGCTGGAAGCCTTACTTTGGTCGCTGACAGACCAGAAGGCGGATGAGACAGTTGTCTCAGCAAGTAAATCTGTGTCGGTTATAAAGGAAAGGTTGAAACTAGGGTGGGACCTAGCAACGACTAACTTTAAGCGAGCTCGCACAAAGCACGCTAACCGATACAGAAAAGTCGCGAAAGAGAGAGAACTAGAAGCAGGAGAGAAAGTTTTGGTGTTACTCCCTACCGAGAACAACCAACTGAGGATCGGATGGCAAGGGCCGTTCACCGTCCTGAAAAAGATTTCTAAGGCTAACTACCAGATCTCTATTCAAGGAAAGGAGAAGGTTTTCCATTTAAATCTGTTAAAGAGATACTTGGAAAGACCAGTGCCAACCTCCGACCATCTCCTGACGATCGCCAAAACTGACGAAGATGACGCTAGTGGCAGGGAAATTCCACTGCAATCACAGGAAATCTTTGAAAAATGTCAGAAGCGGCGACGCTCTTTCAAGCGCGCATGGGAGACATTCCAGAGAAAGGAAACTTTGGGAGTGGACTTGAGTAGGAATTGGAGAGAGATGGAGGGGGAAGATGTGAGGGAAGAAGACAGACACCCCGAAGCTACGGTTATAGGAAATTTAATTCCATAACGTAGACATGGAGTGCTTCCATATCTTAAGGGGGGACGTCCTGTCACGTAGGTTATAATCATTAAATTGCCTATATCTTCTTCCTATTCTTTCACCCGAACTCTGAAATTTGGTTATCTCTCTTTATTTCCTTTTTCCTGTATATTTTGCATCCATTCGTTTGCGAAATATATTTTCATCATATTCGCAAACTTTACCTGTTTCTTTCTCAAAACTGAGAATCGCGCTAGGACGATATTACGTAGATGTCAGGGCTGCAGGGCGTCAGAAGGCGTGATAAGTCGGTTCGCTGAACATAGGACGCAGACAATCGTCTACATTCTCACCGAGCGCGCGAGCTTCTTCTCGGCATAAGTCCGGGTGAGGTGTGATACTTTACATCTGCACCGGTCAGTATTCAGACATTTGTCTGAAAAATCCCAAACTGACACGGCGCTCACTGTGGGCCATGGTCAGCTGTAGTGTGAAAACTGCCCTGCATTGGAGACAGGTTGTCTGAGATTTCGCAACTGACACGCAGAAAGTGGCAGTTTACGACAGCCTCTTCTAGTTACGTAGTTGTTATGAGAAAGGGGAGATTATTTCGTTTTTGCGAAATAAACGTTCATCTCTTTGTCTGGGTTTTCATATATACTAGAATGAGCTAGATTTCATTATCACTCAGTAACTTCGCAGTCAAGACTAGAACAAGCCTCGTTCGATTTCTAAAAATCTCTGTTAAAAGAGATGGCCTTTAGTTTGATCGAAGTGGTTTAGTTCTTAGGAATTCTGTGTTTGAGGTATCATATATTATTATCTAGTATATCTAGTATTTTGTGAAGTGTTTATAAGTGCTAAATCGCTATTTATTTCTCTAGGTAGATCTGGTGCAGAGCGAATAATTTATAAGTCTGTATTAATTTCTAGTGACGTGTCTCAGTGGAAAGCAGGATAAATTATATTTCCAGCTTAAATTCAGTCGGCTATTACTAAATTTAATTTAACTGCTAAATAATCAGACGAGAACATAATTTTCAAACTAACTTATAACTGCTAGACTAGATGTCTCATGAGTCGTGACGAGAATATATTTATATATATCTCTAATTCATGATGATTAATTTATGACTATAACTTATTTCACGGGAGGTGTTAAATGATAAGTTAAGGTTTACGCCCGCAGTTAAAATATAAGTATACCCTTAAACATAGGATGTATAAATATTTCATATATATGTTTCTTTATACAGAGATTTCTGTGGTAACCTAACTATACCAGCGTTACGTACTGATGAACCTATCCTGTGAAGACTAAAAAAAAAAAAAACTTTTCCCTTAAAGACTTGGTCGTAAGCTTTTCAAGAACTTTAACGTGAACTGAAATAACGGGCCCAGTGTGCCTGAATTAGTCCTTCCAGAAACGATATTCTAAAGTACAGCCCTTGTGGCAAGTAACATTATTCATAGCATTAAACTTTCCGACATCTTTTTGACCAAATGTGTGGTGAACCCTGATTATCTGTTGAGAGAAGCTATCCACCGGTCATTTTCCTAATTTAGGGAAACCTCGTGTTCTGACATTGTGTGTTCGCTTAACACTAATTCTTACTTCGTGAGTCAAGATACACTAACTTTAGTCTGAAATAGCTGACGCCTGAAGCTGATGCTCCCCGGAGAAATTTCTGAGAAAAACCAAAACCAGCAAACCACTCTGTAGAGCTGGGATCCGCTTCAGTGAACGACAGAACAGACAAAGGGTGTGAATGTTACCAAGGTTGCGCCAGACGGCAAGCTACATCACGTATGTAATTAGTACAGGGCCCTGATGAAAGAACCGAGTGAAAGTAGACGGTGTGCGGTATGTGAATTTCACCCATGTTTGAAATTCCATTTATGAAACTTGTTGTCAATGCAAGAATATTTTTTTGACTTCCCTCAGGTTAAAACCTACTACATCTAAGTCGGTTCATATTTGTTTACGAGGAAAGAAAGAAAAATTATTAGACAAACTCATATGTATCATTGAATCTCCTGGCTTTCACTTTACTCATAACGGGACTGTGGGCTTACCTTGAGGGGATGAGATCATATTGGGGTCTATCATTTCTTGTAGCAATTTCATTGATTATTGTTTTGACCACGTGTATATGTTTATTTTCTTTTCTTGATGAATTTTATGTGTTGTGAGGAAATTTTTAGCTGATAAATAAAAACTTCCCTTTGAAACTAAAAGCAGCGTGTTGGTCAGCTCGTTCAGAATATATATATGTAATCATTTTGATAGTCTTCCCACGTCTGTGTGTCTACCTGTTGTCACTGGTGTGTGTGTGCACGTGAGTGGTATGTTCATTACATATTAGCATATGTTGTCAATAGTCTGTCCGACTCTTACATAAGTGTCGTAGAAGATAGGCCTGAGAGAGAGAGAGAGAGAAGAATCTTGTCTTTTCCCAGGGGACCGTTCTATTGATTCGCTACCACTGCACTCGTGGAAAGATCTATTTCTGTATTAACTCTCACTGCAGCTATCACTGATTCTATCTATTCAGAAGGGACCAACCAAAGTCTTAATTTCCTATCAAAAAATCTACGACATCCAGGATTTTCCCATTTACGCTTATCTTTAATGTGGGTTTATTGTCTGTTTTGCTTCCATTGCCTCCCTTTCAGCCGTAACTCAATTGTGATACCAGTGTACTTCTTTGGCACTGGGACTTTATACTTTCTGGAGAGAAATTCTACTTCTTCTCTACCATCATCATCACACTATAAAAACATTTCGCTAAAAGCGCAAATTTTGACTCTAAAATAACAATACTGCCGGAGAGGAAAAGAGAGCGAACTCAGTTATGTGACAGTGGAAGTGATGACAAGAACATGACAAGTGCCAGTGGAACAAGAGTTGAGAAGAAGACGCTGGCCATGGATAGGACACACATTGAGGAAACCTGTTGATAGCATTACAAGGCAGTCCTTGTTCTGGAATCCACAGGGAAAGAGGGGCAGAGGTAGACCAAAAAACACATGGAGAAGAGAACTTGAGACAGAAGTGAGTATGATGTGGAAAGAACTTGAAATTTTGACACGTGACAAGAGGACTTAGCATGTGTTTGTTGAAGGACTATGCTCCTTAGAAGCTCAAGTGTATTGATTGATTGATTGATTGATTGATTTAATGCGATTGGTATTTTAATTCAAGTAATAGAAACATATTTTCAGTTTTAATTAATTTGAGCTTTACATGTTATAGGAAGGGGCATCACTATTATTCTCAGTGCTTAGGGCCCTGCAAGTCTTCAACACTGTGTCGCCGTCGGGTTTGCCCAAGCATTATTCATGCTATTGGCAAGGTCAGATAAACGCTTAAGACAGCTCACAGGGAAGAAAATAATGTATGGATAAAACAGACAAGAGTTCAGTAACTCGGCTCGTGTTAACAAAACGTGAGTACTTCTCTTGAGTGGTAAATAAAAGGATCGACCAATAAATTTAAGTGAAAACATTTTAGAGCAGCGAATCAGAAGTAGCGAGAGAAACGGACGACAGAATAATGACCAGAGGTCATTAGAAGCAGTCCTGGGGTTGTGATTGAAGAAGGAAGGTGTTTTAATGTTCTTAAAAGGTACCTTCTGTGGTTATACAGATATAGAATAGGTATAGAGAAACATTCAAAGGATCCGCCATCACTTGTCAGTGTTGAATGATTAGGAAATTACTTATAGACAGTGAGTTTTATAGTGTGTATTTCTTAAGGAATTCAGTGATTTCACATGTAAGTACTGACTGAATCTTTAATGTACACGAGATAGAAAATTTTTTTTATATACAGGAGAGATAACCCAGAACTACAAGGTTGACAAGTCGCTATGAGCACTTTATGACTAAGTAAAGAAAAGAGGAGATATGAAGATATTCCACATAGGAAGCAACAAGTTGGTCAAGTATATTACGACTACTTAAGAATAAATAAATGGTAGCTCAACCCAGAGAAGAAAACTATATGTATCATCGTGAGGTCACGATAAGTAAAGTATGATCTATTCATAAATAGATACGATATTTAAGCGACTGTGAGAGTCGACTTCTATATGAGAATTGCCATCATGCGCTTGCATATAAGTATAAGACTGGGAACCTTGAGATGCTGTGAATGAAATGAAATTTTGCTTTCAGGAATTGTAGTAGAGACAGGTCTGACTAATTTAGTCAGGGAGAATATAGATACTGATACAAAGGGTTTGAAATGTTGCTATGGAGTATAAAAAGAACGAATAAACTATAAGAGACTTGGGGAAGACTAAGAAAGTCAACTGGAGATAATACGATGAAGAAGGAAGAAAATGTATGTACACGGGATATAGAGTTTATGCACGAAGTACTTATGATATGATTATATGCGAGCTCTATTGTTGGAATTACCTGCCTTGCTTGGTAATATTACCAATGTAAATAAATGTTTTGAAGGATAAAAATATGGATTTGATCTCATCCTTTGAGGGTTGTTGTATCTAAGCGATAACTATTCATAAACTACTGTGATGGACGAACTCGGCTGACCCTGAACTTTGTTGTAATTCTTGTAAAACGGGACTTCTTTCACGTGGATTCATTAGCTATGCAACTGTTCCACACAGAGGGCAAACACGTTTGCTGATTGATATGCGGAAAGTTTACCTATCGTTCATTCTGGTCATCGCATTGATTTAAGGAGAGATTAAATCACGCCCACTAACATCTCTTGAACAATCATAGGCAGTTATTTTAATTAACTTGGCCAGTGGGGGGGCGTCGCCAGAATCAAACAGATACAGCGACCACGATCAAAGAGACAGACTGAGGGATTTCAGGGGAGACTATTGGCGTTATCAAAGACAGTAGTGGTCCCTGATACGAGACGCAGTTGCTTGCCGCTATTTTCGCGTCTCGGTGTCAATCGCAGAACCGAGCGAACGGGGAAAGCCGAAACGGGCAGCAGCGAACAGAGATACGAAGACCAGGGGGGCGGTTTCTTCCCTTGATTTGGCGGTCAGATCCCCAAAAACTCATGAGATCAAATAAGCTGTCAAGTTTATCATGTCCCACTCAACTTACATTCCATTTTAGATAAATAGACCATGAAGAATAGACATTTTATCACTCGCTGGCCAGACCTTTACAGAAGCACTAGCTTTATTGAAATCTTGTTATAGATTTTCCCCTGGATTTTATATATATATATTTGCAGTGATTTCTATTCTGTGCAAAGCGGTAATATATATTGTGTAAAGTGATCAGTGGTCTAGTTCAGTCATTCTATTTCAATGGATTTTGTGTTAATTTAAATCTATTAAATTAAACCATCTCAAGAGTTCCAGTTTTAAATATAATGATCTATCTATTATATTATTTCAAAAGATAATAGATGCTTAAATTAACTTTTAAAGTCGCGAAGGAATTTATAAATTAATAAATTCAGTTAAGTCCTAGTTTTATAGATGTGTGTTTTTTAACCACTAGAATTCGCGCAGTGTTTATTAAATACATAATTAAATACTCGAGTGTATTATAGGCTTAACGGGAAATTTATCGCGCTTGATTTTTCGGTATGTTACATGTCTTTTTTCTTTCACACAGAGTGATCGTAACCTGCGGTCCCAGCTAAATAAAGAAAGAAATAAAGAAATCATCCTATAAACTTCCAGTCATATTGAAGAAACATTTCTTTTAAATATAATCTTGTGGCGGTCCTTTGCGACCTAGCTGTCAGAATTAAATGAAATAAAGCACACCCAAGAACATTTTAAAGAACCATCATCAAATTACCCTTACAAACCTGTAAGATAAACTGGAAGGTAATCATCGCCAGTAGCGATATTATATTTACTGTTTACTGTGAGAGAGTACATATTTTCCTGACGGTGGCTGAGCCTAGTTTTTCCTCAATTGGATTTAATAAAACTATCATCACGCATCGAAGGAATTTTACCATAGCGGAGGATTAAAAGAGACCACTTCATTTTCACCCCTGTGCCGAACTGTGTTAGTGCTATCCCATAGACTCCTTTTTTTATATAATAAAAAACCAAGAACTCTTAGTCTTCAAGTCTTGCGATAAGTGAGAATATTTGTTACCAACAAAAACTCGCAAACATCTGGGGCGGGACATCGAAGGACTCGATAGTTGTAACACCTCTTCCAGAGCAATTAACTTCACTGTTAGGTTAACGTACCCGTGTTCCTGATATTATCTATCTCTGGACTGGGTTTATCTTTGTCTAATAAGTGGGAAGGGCTTAGTCGATACCAATCTTCTTCACCCCTCCCAAATTTGTTATTTGCATTTGTGTACTTATGATAATTTATGTAATACCTGATATTTGTTAGTGATTGATGTTTAAAGTGAATAAAATCACATAAACTCATTTAGTTCTGTGTTGGATGTACCCAAAGCCCAACTTTTCCCTTATTCGTTTAATATAGTTTGTATCTACGTCGTCTGTGTGTTTGAAAACACCAAATCGGTGTGCGCGCAGATGCGTGACTGGAAAACTGGCAAATAATTGTTTGACCAGGAGAGTGGAAGAGAAGATTGAGAGAAACGATTTGTCGTAAATAAGTCTGTCTTTACTCTCCTCCAGCACGCTGTGAAGCAACTATTAAATCTCGACATTTTCTATCACTGAGCTTTCCATCATCATTTTCCACTCTAAACCGGACCACTATTTCTAAGACTCTTTTCTCTCAAAATAAATTTACGACAATATTTGGCTGGCTCGCCGGGATAATTTTGAGATACATTTGATGCACACATATTTGTGGGCTGGTTCTGGGATCTTGAGCTACATTTGAGGCAATCGCATAGCCGGGTTAAAGATATTTTGAGTCTGATTTAGTCTGGGTCTAACTAGGTAGAGTGTGAATGATCTGTCTTTGTGAATTAGGGAAATAAATAAATAATTACACCCCTATGTGGCCGGGCAGGGTAGTGGGGGTTGCTGTTTAACTCGAGAGTATTAGATTTTGATTACTAGCTAGCCTGCTAGAGGTGATGATTTCTCTCTACAGACTTACAGGAATTTACCAGGTTCGGGGACAATCCTCTATGATGTTTTATTTTTAGAGCATATGGTTATTATTTGTGTTGCACCTGCAACGATTAGCTTTGGCATGATCCTTTAATAATTGGTATGATGGCTAACTGCAAACATATGATTCGTCAACAGCATTTGTGTTCAATGAAACAAATGTTTATTCAATTTCCAACAAGAACTGGGTTAAGTCAAATGGTAACCACACCAAATTTGCATAATAGCATGTTGACATTTAATAAACAAGCATAAAAAGTCAATGCTTTATTTTAATGATGCAATATTCCTTATTGCATCTCGTAATCTTTTCAAGTTGCTAAAACATGGCGTGGCTCCTCTATCCTTCTAGTGTTCCTTCGTTTATTTGTTAATGTGGTCTAGATTTCACGTTTTTTTCTTATCTCTTCATTTCAATGAAGAGCCAAACTTTCTCTTATTCATTAGTATTCCTTAGTTTGACTTTCTCTCAGCTTAAGGACCTTCATTCTTGGTAAAAGGTTCAGATATATGCCTGGGTTTACAATTCTTTACCCAGTTTTCGAGTGTAGCTCCGTTTCAGTTATGACTGTGGGCTCTAACAGTTATTGCATGCAATTCTTAGCACTACTTACGATTCTCGTG
This sequence comes from Oreohelix idahoensis, assembly GCA_024509875.1. Lineage (NCBI taxonomy): Eukaryota > Metazoa > Mollusca > Gastropoda > Stylommatophora > Oreohelicidae > Oreohelix > Oreohelix idahoensis. The sequence continues at coordinate 438,288 of JAMPIV010014765.1, forward strand.
AATTCACAAATCATCACATTCCACATTTCGAAGTTACACAGTTGCATTAATTGTGCGAAGTCAATCTCCTCTATAGAATATCACTGAGCAAAGAGAATTACGTCTTGTCTCCACCGCTCTAAATTCATTACTGACTAAAAAAATGGCTTCGTCTCTTGTTCATTCCGGGGAAAAAAAGACTGAGCCTAACCATTGGTGGGAAAATCACGTGACCAATGCTTGGCGTAAGCGAAGCTACCCTAATTAATGCTTGGCGTTACGAAGCGAAGCTTAGCCTAAAATAATGCGTGGCTTTTCGAAGCTAACCTGGTTTAATTAAACATCTGCGCCAAGACTTTTTTAATCTTCTGTTTCTATAAAAATTTATTTTATATGTTAATATAGCCTGTATCTGAAAACTTACGGTATACGCGGTTACACCTAGACAAACGTTCTTTAAGTATTTGGGTTGTCCACACAGCATATTTACAGGTTGTTTTCTCTCCACAGCAGTAGAAAGTACAGATAAACAAAAATATTTGCTATTTTTATTATCCTCTGGCGGAGATAATTATATTTCTTTCTTTATAAGAGTTGCTGGGATTGCGTGATTGTTTTACAGTCACTAAGGTTTTTGAAAGTTAAAAAGAGTTGAGCTTAGCTAAAGACGGATTGTTCTGATTTTAAAAAATTAAGTTAACAACGTCTCATCTCAATAATTGACTTTAGGGACGGAGTTTGTTGTCAGAGATTTAAAATTTAGGGGAAAATTTTTTTTCCTTTTAAATTGTTTTAATATAAATTTTTCTCAACTGTTAGTAAAAGTAGATTCTTTCCCAATGTAACTTACCATTTAGTGGCATAGTCGCTTGCGTTTAGAGCCTAAATTGCCAGATAATAGCAGCGATAAGTTTGCACAGTACAGGTAGGAGGTAACACAGGTAAATTTATACTTGTGTTTTTTTTCTCGTAGCGGTTCAGAGTTCCTCCCTTTCGCGTTTCTTCTTACTAGTTCTCTAGGCATACTTCATCTTATTCTTTAACAATGGCAGAGAGGATAAAGATGAGGTCCATCTTGAGGCTGGAAGCGAAAGAGGCAGGATTAGATGCAGAAGCTGCAAACGCGTTTATTAACCAGGAATTGGAAATATATGACGCGGAGCAACAGAGAGCCGAAGCTGAGAGGAAGGCGGAGCAACAGAGAGCCGAAGCTGAGAGGAAGGCGGAGCAACAGAGAGCAGAAGCTGAGAGGAAGGCGGAGCAACAGAGAGCAGAAGCTGAGAGGAAGGAAGAGAAAGAAAGAACAGAGAGGAGAGAAGCCCAGGAGAGGGCAGATAAGAAAGAAGCGGAAGAACGTCTTTTGGAACAGAAGAAAATTGAAGCAGAGATGGAAACTCGCAGAGAGAGAGAGAGTGAGACAAGGAAAGACAACATGAACTGGCGCTTAAGGCTCTAGAGAGTCGGGGCGCCTCTACTTCGACTAACGGAGAGCCGTCTTCGCCCCAGTCTCAATCAATGGACCTCTCCAGTACTCAATCTGCCCAATTAACTGCTATGTCGTTTTCTTTAGAATCTTTTCCTAGCCCTAACGAAAAAATTGACAGCTACCTAGAAAAATTCGAGAGACTCGCGAATCTTTATGGGTTAGAGAGTACCCGCTGGGCGCTCAAACTTTCAACGTCACTGAAAGGCAATGCCTATGACGTGTACACAAAGCTGGGACCGAATCAACATGATTACACATGTTGAAGGCCTTACTACAGCAGTTTGAGATGACTGCCCGAAAGTTTCTGCAGTTGTTCAGAAACAGCCGAAAAAAGAGCACGGAAACATTTCCCCAGTTCTCTTCACGTCTCACGGGTTATCTGACAAAGTGCATTGAATTATCTGACCTACCTCTTTCATATGAGGGACTCCTCGAACTTGTTCTTGTGGAGCAGATAAAATCCACTTTGTCGAATGAAACACGTAGATTTTTGGCGGAACAGGGGGCAGTCAGGCTTGAGGACATACTCATTAAAGCCGAACGCTATAGCAATGCAATGGCCGAACTTCCCAGCACTAAACGTAAACCCACCGATGAGCCATCTCGAAAACAGAATCTAGAGCAGGCATCCTATTCTTCCACTTCCTCTCAACATTTTAACCAACGAGATAATAATACCCAGAACCCTCCCCAGGAAAAATCGAAATTCTACAAAACCCGATACCCCCCAACAACAATTCTGATCAACCCAACAAGCCTACGTGGCAGCGCGGCCACCAAGGTCAAGGAAAAGGGAAGACCCCTACACCAGGAACGTCTGATCAGGGCAAACAAACCGGTGCAAACCGCATTGGATGTTTGCATACAGCCTCGAAAGGTAGAGTCAATGTCAGTGATTCTCAACCTGAGGGGGAGCGACCCTCAACTCGAGGAACTGTAATTTTGAACGGTACCTCTACTACTTGTCTTTTTGACACTGGATTAAGTTTTGATTGTATTGTCGCTAGGCACCTAGTCAAACCAGGTCAGGAGACAGAGGAAACCGTCAAACTTAGTGGAGTTTTCAGGAGTGATGCACCCAGGACGCTTCCTATCGCACTGGTAGAAATACACTCTGACTTTGTCAGAGGAGTTATTAAAGCGGCCATAATGGATGATCCGATCTACCCAGTTATCCTGGGATGTAGATATGTGTTCATTGGGAGACCTAAGGAGCCGATTGTGGCAGCGGTAACCACAAGAGGGCAAGCCAAGAAGGAGAGGGATCCTGCGCCAAACTTGTTGCCGAATGAACTGAAGGAGGCGCAACAAAAGGACCCTACTCTGGCGCCCTGCTTTAAAAAAATGCCCATGGCTAAGGACCCCAGACACAACGGAGACATCTTTTCTAAGGATGGTGTATTGTATCGTAGAACGGGCAACCCGGACACGGGGAATAACCAGCTCCTAGTACCGACACAGTACAGAAACCAGATCTTAGAAATGGGGCACTCTCTTCCCTTTAGCGGACATATGGGACAAAACGCCACTATTCAGCGAATAAAAAACCACTATTGGTGGCCAGGAATGAACTCTGACATTGTCAGGTATGTGAAATCCTGCGCCCAGTGCCAACGGGTAGCACCCAATCACTTGACACCGCCAGTACGTATGGGGCAAATGCCAATAGTAGGGACTCCATTTGAACGGGTTGCTGTCGACATTATTGGTCCCCTGGAAAAGACCAAAAGAAGGAACAGGTTCATCCTGACCTTAGTCGACACTTGCACTATGTGGGCCGAAGCCGTACCGCTACCATGCACTAATTCCAAGCATGTCGCAGAAGCCCTTGTGCAAATTTTTACACGGTTGGGATTCCCTCAACAAGTTTTGACGGACAATGGATCCCAATTCCGTAGCCTGTTAATGGAGGAGATCTTTAAGATCTTGAGGGCCAAACATATCCACACAAGTCCCTACCATCCGGCCGGAAATGGGCTCGTGGAACGTTTTAACGGTACCCTCACCATGATGTTACGTAAGCTGGGTCAGGAGAAACCGGAAGACTGGGACCAATATATATCGGCTGCTTTATTCGCCTACCGAGAGGTACCCCAAGCGTCTACGGGTTTTGCGCCAGCTACACTTTTATTTGGCAGACCTATTAAGGGGCCACTAGAAGCCTTACTTCGGTCCCTGACAGACCAGAAGGCTGACGAGACAGTCGTCTCTGCAAGCAAGTATGTATCTGAGCTTAAGGAAAGGCTAAAGCTAGGATGGGATCTAGCTACTACCAACCTTAAGAAAGCCCGCGCTAAAATTACGAAAAGATACAACAAAGCTGCAAAAGAGAGAGAACTACAACCAGGGGAGAAAGTCTTATTGCTACTTCCAACCGGAAGCAATAAACTTCGCATCGGATGGCAAGGACCGTTTACCGTCCTTAAAAAGATCTCATGTACCAACTACAAGATCTCCATCAAAGGAAAGGAGAAGGTCTTCCACATAAATCTGCTAAAGAAATATTTGGAAAGACCGGTGCCATCCTCCGAGCATCTCCTGGCTGTCGCCATAGCAACGGAAGACGAGGAAGATGATGATGGTTGCATGGAGTATCCATTGCAACCCACAGAATCCTTTAAAGATGTCAAGTTCGGCGACAATCTCTCACCAGAACAACAAACAGAAACCAGGGCTCTACTAAAACAGTACAGTGCAGTCTTAACGGATGTACCTGGTCGAACAAATCTCATTGAATTTGATATGAAATTAACAAATGAGACCCTTGTTCGAACCAGAGTTTACCCCATCCCGTACGCTAAAGCTGATGCACTTCGCGGAGAAATAGACAAGCTGCGTCAGGCAGGAATTATCAGTGAGTCTACATCTCCTTACAGCTTGAGTGTAGTGCTGTTGCAGACGCCCAATAAGGAAGTTCGGCTGTGCATTGATTACAGGTTGCTAAACGCTGTAACGGAATTCCAGCCCGAACCTCTCCAAACTGTTTCTGAGTTGTTCACCAAGCTCAGCAAAGCAAAGATCTTCTCCAAGATTGACCTCAGTAAAGGTTATTATCAAATACCAGTCAAGGAGGAAATTAAACCTTTGTTAGCTTTCAGCACTAGCGAAGGACATTACACATTTAACGTGATGCCGTTCGGTTTGCATAACGCACCAGGAGTGTTCACCAGGATGATGAGGAAGCTTCTAGAACCTTTGCAAAGTCCCCATGTCCATAATTTCATGGATGACTTCTTAATTGCATCGGAAACCTATGAAGAACATATTGCTACGGTTGCTATGCTCCTCAGGAGACTACATGAAACGGGTCTCACAGCCAGACCTAGCAAATGTCTCATCGGGTTTGAACAGTTAGACTTCCTGGGGCACACTATTTCTCACGGATGCAGTTGGCCTATTAAGAAGAACGTGGAGAAAATAGTGGCAGCAAAAAGACCCCGAACGAAGAAAGACGTACGTTCCTTCATATCGCTATGTGCATACTATCAGAAGTACATCCAGAACTTCAACGGACTGACGGCACCTCTGACTGACCTCACAAAGAAAGGTTGTCCTGATAAGGTCATATGGGATCAAAAGTGCGAACACGCGTATAGCACTTTGAAAGGACAGTTGTCTGCATACCCCATTTTGAGGTTGCCTGACCTCAAGAAACCTTTTGTACTGAGAGTCGACGCGTCAGGTCAGGGCATCGGGTCAACACTGCTTCAAGCCGATGACAGTGACCTGAACATGCTATTTCCAGTTGCCTATGGCAGTCGGAAATTAAATAAAGCGGAACGGAACTACAGCGTAGTTGAAAGGGAATGTCTTGCTCTGATTGACGGTATCAGACGCCATCATGAGTTTCTTTATGGTACATCTTTCACGGTGCAAACAGACCACGCTCCGTTAGCATTTCTTGGTGCCAATAAAGAATTTAACGCAAGGATCATGCGTTGGGCGCTTCTTTTAAGCGTTTATTCTTTCAAAGTGGAATATATTCCGGGAAGACAGAATGTCGGGGCTGATTTCCTGAGTAGAAACTGGACTACAGAGGAAGAGGAGGAAGGTGAAAATACGAATCATCCAAAAGTTACCGATCAGGGCAGCTTCATCGTCATAAATCAAACATGAAAACACGTTTTCACGTCTCAAAAGAGGGGACGATTGTGATGGACGAACTCGGCTGACCCTGAACTTTGTTGTAATTCTTGTAAAACGGGACTTCTTTCACGTGGATTCATTAGCTATGCAACTGTTCCACACAGAGGGCAAACACGTTTGCTGATTGATATGCGGAAAGTTTACCTATCGTTCATTCTGGTCATCGCATTGATTTAAGGAGAGATTAAATCACGCCCACTAACATCTCTTGAACAATCATAGGCAGTTATTTTAATTAACTTGGCCAGTGGGGGGCGTCGCCAGAATCAAACAGATACAGCGACCACGATCAAAGAGACAGACTGAGGGATTTCAGGGGAGACTATCGGCGTTATCAAAGACAGTAGTGGTCCCTGATACGAGACGCAGTTGCTTGCCGCTATTTTCGCGTCTCGGTGTCAATCGCAGAACCGAGCGAACGGGGAAAGCCGAAACGGGCAGCAGCGAACAGAGATACGAAGACCAGGGGGCGGTTTCTTCCCTTGATTTGGCGGTCAGATCCCCAAAAACTCATGAGATCAAATAAGCTGTCAAGTTTATCATGTCCCACTCAACTTACATTCCATTTTAGATAAATAGACCATGAAGAATAGACATTTTATCACTCGCTGGCCAGACCTTTACAGAAGCACTAGCTTTATTGAAATCTTGTTATAGATTTTCCCCTGGATTTTATATATATATTTGCAGTGATTTCTATTCTGTGCAAAGCGGTAATATATATTGTGTAAAGTGATCAGTGGTCTAGTTCAGTCATTCTATTTCAATGGATTTTGTGTTAATTTAAATCTATTAAATTAAACCATCTCAAGAGTTCCAGTTTTAAATATAACGATCTATCTATTATATTATTTCGGGAGCCGCGCTGGTGTAATGGCTTCGGCGTTGTACTGGCGACCAGGTGTTCATGGTTCAAACCCGGGCGTCGGCGTTTGAAGAAATGTTTACGGCCGGAAATTTGACTGAATAGCCTGAACGGCTCCTGTGATAAACCCTCTGTGGATAGGAAGGATCGAAGCTCCTGACCGGGTTGGAAGGAAAGTCCTCAGGTTCCCCAGCCTCGCAATGACATGTCATTGGGCCGAAGGGCCGAAAGCCCAAGTGCTGCTGGTTAAAAAAAAAAAAAAAAAAAAAAAAAAAAAAAAAAAAAAAATTATATTATTTCAAAAGATAATAGATGCTTAAATTAACTTTTAAAGTCGCGAAGGAATTTATAAATTAATAAATTCAGTTAAGTCCTAGTTTTATAGATGTGTGTTTTTAACCACTAGAATTCGCGCAGTGTTTATTAAATACATAATTAAATACTCGAGTGTATTATAGGCTTAACGGGAAATTTATCGCGCTTGATTTTTCGGTATGTTACATGTCTTTTTTCTTTCACACAGAGTGATCGTAACCTGCGGTCCCAGCTAAATAAAGAAAGAAATAAAGAAATCATCCTATAAACTTCCAGTCATATTGAAGAAACATTTCTTTTAAATATAATCTTGTGGCGGTCCTTTTGCGACCTAGCTGTCAGAATTAAATGAAATAAAGCCCACCCATGAACATTTTAAAGAACCATCATCAAATTACCCTTACAAACCTGTAAGATAAACTGGAAGGTAATCATCGCCAGTAGCGATATTATATTTACTGTTTACTGTGAGAGAGTACATATTTTCCTGACGGTGACTGAGCCTAGTTTTTCCTCAATTGGATTTAATAAAACTATCATCACGCATCGAAGGAATTTTACCATAGCGGAGGATTAAAAGAGACCACTTCATTTTCACCCCTGTGCCGAACTGTGTTAGTGCCATCCCATAGACTCCTTTTTTTATATAATAAAAAACCAAGAACTCTTAGTCTTCAAGTCTTGCGATAAGTGAGAATATTTGTTACCAACAAAAACTCGCAAACATCTGGGGCGGGACATCGAAGGACTAGACAGTTCATATGTCAAAAGAATACTTGCTGTTTTATATACTTTTATGGATCGTCTGAGGCTGCATTCGGTAAGTGTGTGAGTATATGAGTGTGGATCCTCACGCGTGTGCATGAATGACAGGAAATTTAATCTTTTTCTTTGTAACCCTGTTGTTAACTTTCTTGCCTAGTAATATAATTTTTCTGTATTTCCTGCATTGTTCCTTTAAGGGGGAGTTGATAATTGGTTAACTCTGTTTAAACCCCCCTCCTTTCCATTTGCTTAGTAAAGGGAAGAACAGCTGGGAAGAACAGGTTTTTTTCTATCACCTATACCTAACTTTGTAACACCTCTTCCAGAGCAATTAACTTCACTGTTAGGTTAACGTACCCGTGTTCCTGATATTATCTATCTCTGGACTGGGTTTATCTTTGTCTAATAAGTGGGAAGGGCTTAGTCGATACCAATCTTCTTCACCCCTCCCAAATTTGTTATTTGCATTTGTGTACTTATGATAATTTATGTAATACCTGATATTTGTTAGTGATTGATGTTTAAAGTGAATAAAATCACATAAACTCATTTAGTTCTGTGTTGGATGTACCCAAAGCACAACTTTTCCCTTATTCGTTTAATATAGTTTGTATCTACGTCGTCTGTGTGTTTGAAAACACCAAATCGGTGTGCGCGCAGATGCGGGTCTGGAAAACTGGCAAATAATTGTTTGACCAGGAGAGTGGAAGAGAAGATTGAGAGAAACGATTTGTCGTAAATAAGTCTGTCTTTACTCTCCTCCAGCACTCTGTGAAGCAACTATTAAATCTCGACATTTTCTATCACTGAGCTTTCCATCATCATTTTCCACTCTAAACCGGACCACTATTTCTAAGACTCTTTTCTCTCAAAATAAATTTACGACAACTACCACTATACGAAAGTCACTAGTAACAACAAAGAAGGAACGGAACGGATCGTGAGTTGAATGAAGAAGGAAAAGTGTTTCATCCAAGAATCAACATCTCTGGCGGAGATGGCCAGTACACATACACATATCTCTAACCAATAACTTGGAAGATAAAGAAAAGAGAACTGGTAAAACTTGAATTACATTACTAGGCCTGCCATCTGCCACCTAGTATTATGGCCACTGTGACACATTACTAATTGATGCCGTAACTAGTTCTACAACAGACAGCCCTGTCACAGCTGCACTGATCGTCACGATACAAAGACTGAAGTCACATGTGTTCATATTATTTCGCACAAAATATATGATATATTGTTACGTCAACTTTATTTTGTATTATATCGCAAGCTTCCATCTGACAGATCTGTTAAATGTTATATTCGTTATTATTCTGCTGGTAGCTCCAATAAAATATGACATAATGTAGATGGGCGTTGGTAAAACGCTGAATTCGGTAAACTGAAAAAATAAATGTAATATTTACATTTTATCTTCGCCACACTCACACAAATCCCACACCACTCTCCTTACAACACCCTCCATTAAAAAACCAATTTTTTTACCTTCAGAAAATATGGACGTTTGAATGTTTGTGTCTCAGCTTCCTCTAGAGATTATTTCATCATTTTTTCTTTGTGCTTCTTCACATGAGGTCACTGCTACAGCTTGTCCCACAAGAAGCCTACATTAAGTAGGTACATGATATTTCAGTGATGGTTTCTGAGTTAATTTTTGTTTAACGTGATGATGGTGCCAGCCTCAAGCATAATCTCAGATTAGTCTCTTGGTACAACAATGCCGTAGGCTGAAGTAGTATAAATTCATAGAAGATCGCATCTCTTGAGAAGGAATCTTCTAGTAACTTCTATTGTCTCTAGATATGAAATCTTCTATTAACGTCTCATATTGTCCCTGGAGATGAAATCTTCTACTTACTTCTATTGTCTCTAGATATGAAATCTTCTACTTCTATTGTCTCTAGAGATGAAATCTTCTACTTCTGTTGAATCTAGAGATGAAATCTTCTACTTACTTTTCAATAGCCTCCAACCGTCAAAGCATCAGTGAAATCTTCTACGTCTATTGTCTCTAGATATGAAATCTTCTGCTTCTATTGTCTCTAGAGATGAAATCTTCTGCTTCTGTTGTCTCTAGAGATGAAATCTTCTGCTTCTGTTGAATCTAGAGATGAAATCTTCTACTTACTTCAATTGTCTCTAGATGTGAAATCTTCTGCTTCTATTGTCTCTAGATATGAAATCTTCTGCTTCTATTGTCTCTAGAGATGAAATCTTCTGCTTCTGTTGAATCTCTGATGCCTCCCTTTCAGTCTATAATAGCTCTACTTATTTAAATTGTCGACCTAGATGTGAAATCTTCTCCCAGCGTCTATATTGTCTCTAGATATGAAATCTTCTACTTCTATTGTCTCTAGAGATGAAATCTTCTACTTCTGTTGAATCTAGAGATGAAATCTTCTACTTACTTCAATTGTCTCTAGATGTGAAATCTTCTACGTCTATTGTCTCTAGATATGAAATCTTCTACTTCTATTGTCTCTAGAGATGAAATCTTCTGCTTCTATGGCCAACTCTTTTTTGATGCCTTCCTTTTGGTCTATAATAGCTCCGAGATAACGATAGTGCCGGAACGCCTCTTATCAACTACTCTATTTTTAACAGTCATAGATTGGGTGGTGCACCAGACAACAGAGGGCACTCTAAGAGGAATAAGATGGACTACATTTTATACATTGGAAGATCTGGAATATGCAGATGACATTGCACTACTTGCACATTCACATCAACACATCCAGGAAAAAACGGATAGATTTAATAAGTTTAGCCAGCAGGTGGGCTTGAACATCAATTTAAAGAAGTCAGAGGTCATGATGCTCAATGTGAGCAACCCTAAGCCCATATCAGTAAGGAATCAGCAACTGGTACAGGCAGACACCTTCACATACCTATGATGCATAGTAACACCAGACTTTGGGTCAGGCAACGACATCAACATCAGAATGAATAAGGCAAGAACAGCCTTTTTTAGCCTAAACAACATCTGGAAGTCCTCTCAATACAGCACAAGCACAAAATTAAGATTATATCAGAGCTGTGTGCTTTCTGTGCTTCTCTATGGTGCGGAATGCTGGAGAGTTACAGAGAAGGAAATGTCGAAATTGTCCTCTTTTCACACAACATGCCTAAGAAAAATGCACCGAATCTTTTGACCGAATACCATCACCAACCAAGATCTGCTTACTCGGAGCAAGCAAGACGACATACACACCATCATAGCTGGCAGAAGCTGGAGCTGGGTTGGCCATGTCCTCAGAAGAGACCCTGATGCCATCATATGAACAGCTATGCTTTGGACTCCTGAAGGAAAACGAAAGAGAGGCCGACCAAAAACAACCTGGCGGAGGACTGTGGAGGATGAGATGCAAAGAATGAACCAGAGTTTGGGCACTGTACGAAGGATGGCCGCCGACCGAGCAAAGTATAATCAATTTGTTGTTGCCCTACAAGACGCCACTAGGCGTGATGGCCACTGACTGCTTTGACAGTCAGCGGCTAATGATCAAAGAAGAAGAAGTGTACCGGTAGTGCCGGAGAGAAACAAAGATCGAAAGGAACCGCCCCGTTTTGTCACAATCAAACATTTAATTTTGTTGTTGTTTTATCACAGTTTGTGACTAACAATCTTCTGAGAATTGGTGAAGAATTTACTACCAGAATTACAAGATTGTACAAGTATGAGAATTGTGTATTCTGTTTTATCAGTAGCACTTGTAGTTTTTGTAACATTGGACAAATCAAATGTGTAAATGCCAGCAAAAAAACTGGACAGCGAATGCCCGTGGTGAAAATGTTAGCAGAAATACAAAAGGCCAGAGGAGCTTTCACCATGGTAGGAAGTAAACGAAAATGACAAGATGTCAAGGTCAATGCAGAAATAATAATCTTGCACTTGTATGTCAAGGTCCTACTCTATGGCTCTGAAGTATCTAAAACATCAAAAATGGCACCAGAAAGATGTTGGCTTTCATAAATGAATGCTCGCACAGAATAAAAATATTGAAATGGTATGACAGGATCACCATGTCAACCTGAGTGAAGAACCAGACTGAAAACAGTGGGATAGAATATAATGATAGGACATACAATTAGGAAACCAATTGCTGCATTAGAAAGAGACCTCTTTGTTTAATCCCCATGGTAAAACCAAATAGAGGAAAACCAAATAAATTATGTAATATAACATCATAAATTTGCAATAATCATCATAATAAAAGTATGTTTTAAAAATGATTTTTTTTTAAAAATTAAATGAAAAAACTAACAAAAACAAAACAAACAAACAACAAGACTGATACAGATCGAATTCCTCATACAGTAAATTAGACAGTGACTTGAGACATTATCAGATTAGGATGGTGTGTTATAAGAACTCGTGAAATATTCAAACAGTCTGCTACTGAATGACTAGGGACTCGGTGGGTTTTCCAGTGCATGTGTAGACTTTACCAGAGGTGAGCAGCTTTGTGTCTCATAGCAGATGAGCGAATTTTTAAGCCTTCACAAAACTAGGTCCATCATCATAATGAGGTGGGGTAACCAGTTACTTTCCTCGCTGTCTTTGCCTTCCCGAACTCAAGAGCAGAATCAGACTAGGTAGATAGTTAGATAGACTAGGTAGATAGATAGATAGACTAGGTAGACAGTTAGATAGACATATACGAAAGAAATTAATTTTCCAAGGGTTGAAAATCGGGCACAGAGTCCCCTCTTGCATTCTTCCTCCCTCTTGCTCATCTTTTGTTACTGTTACTCAAACATTCTCCAGCGTACTTTAAGTATTAATTTAAGAGCAACACAACATTACAAGGTAGTATAACAGGATACATTAACAGTACCTGACGTTACGGACTTTTGAAGCTATATTGTTATAATTTAGTGGAGTTCTTCTGGCTTATACTTGATATATTAAAACTGTGCCTTAACATTGGGTTCATTTTCATTTTCTTTCGTGTTGGCTTGTTTAATCATTAATAGTACGTAATTATTTCATTAAATCGTTGTGATGTTTGAGTTTATCTTGAAGCTCATATTGATACAGTAAAGTGTTAGACTTGACCAACAGGTTGAATAGAAATGATTGATTGTTGAACTAAATAAACTGTAGAACCTCTTGCAGATAACTTCATAAAATAAGTCATCGAAGAAAGTCTTTTGAAGAACTCGATAATTTATTGATCCGACAAAACATCACAGTATGAAGCATACACGTAATAAGTGGTTCTCATTAAAGGAAACAGTGAACATCACAGTTACTAGAATTATCATGCACTTGACCTAGCGCGGTCATCTTAACCATCGAAATTATCATCTTCTACGTTCATGAATATCATGTGTATACTGGCCTGTTAAAATGTTTATACAATGTCACACTACATTCTATGCTAATTCTTTATATTCTCATTAGTATTAAAACATACTGTTCATTTCAGAACTCTGTCTGAATATACTAATTTAGATTTGGCAGTACACGCCATAAAAATATAATTATAGCTCTTACTAAAGTTGCACATTTCACCGCGTCATATCTAGAATTTCGCGTATTTATATATCTGCGTTTTACTATTCACGCCTTAACATAGCTTTGGACTCATAGGTCCTTAATCACATATTCTTATGTCAACCGTGGCCATGACACATAAGTTATTCACTACTATACGGATATAAGGCCATATATCGACTATAAGGCACGAATGCCACACCAAGACTGATTTCGTTACTAAACTTATCGCGTCAGTAAGCTCTTCACGCGTAACGTTTGAAAGCTAACTATTTGAGGTGATGCATGGTGCACTCAACCAAATCAAAGTAAAACCAGAATGAAAACAAACCATGCACTAATCCTCAACATCTATACCCCCTCGAACCCAAAATTGACACTTGTGGCAAGTGTAAGTCCGGTGGAGAAAACGATATCAAGATATCGAGGATATACCTAGCAGATATATAAACGCAATAGAATCACCAGATCTGTTATACGCATGTAATATACTGTAATTAAAATATCCTGAGTAACGTTAGCAATGTCACCGGAAAAATAATTTTCATAAGAAAAATGTTCAAAATTGTCGCAAATTTTAGATAGGTTAGACGATATTTATGGTCCCGTCTGAGCATAGGTGATAGTGGTACATATGTGAGAATAAAGGTGTAAGAAATAGATTTCACGAGTGAATAGTTTAAGGAAAAGATCTGTCTCTGGAATGAGTAGTTTCTCTAGTCCAGCCTATCTATACGACTAAATTTTAGTATAAGACAATCTAGAACCTCCTTATCTCTAGAACTATAAGTTAAACTAAACACAAACACACAATTATGTGACAACAAGACACACATACGTGAAAAACTATGGTTAATGGGTATGGGTCTGACCAACACACAAAGTTAAGTTCTTTTGTTGTTTATTATCATTAAATTCAAGGGGATTGACATAAGTCTTGGGCCTGACCATGAAAGAGTCACAGGAGAAAGATTAAACTTGGCACATTTATAGTTCATTAAATTTGCACTGAATGTGTGAAGTACGCGTTTGTTTCTTCAATGGATTTTTCCGCTACGGCGCACGGCGCAATGTACCATATTGACCCGATCTGCTGCTCCAAAGATTTGATAAAACAATGGAAAAGAAGGAGGCCAGAGCTGTGATAAAATTTCTGATATTTCAGGGAAAAACGCCTACAGAAATACACAGGGAGATGGTACCAGTGTTTCGTGATTCTTGTCCTTCATATACTTCGGTAAAAAACTGGTGTCAACAGTTTAAGTGCGGCGGCTCAAATGTTGCTGATCTGCCGAGATCTGGTAGACCAGCCTCAGAGTGCAACGATGAAAATGCAACAAGAGTGAAGAAAATCATTGACCAGGATCGAAAAATGACAATTGTGGAGATAGCTAGTAGAGTAAAACTGAATGAAAGAACAGTTTATAGAATTTTACACAACAGACTGAACATGAGAAAAGTGTGTGGATGCTGGGTTCCGCGACTGTTGACACGTGAACAGAAGCAAACGAGGGTAAATTGCTGTCAACAGTTTCTCAAAAAGTGTCAGTCAAAAAAATTTTTGCAGACCATGATGACAGTACATGAGACTTGGGTACACCATTATGACCCCGAATCCAAAATTGCCAGCATGCAATGGAAAACCCCGGGCTCGCCAACACCTGTCATGCCGAGAGCGCAGAAATCTGCAGGAAAAGTGATGCTGACTGTTTTTTGGGACGGCAAAGGTGTCCTTTTGAAAGATTATCTGCCTCGTGGCAACACAGTTAATGGACAGTACTATGCAGATCTTCTCACAAAACTAAGAAAGGTTGTGACCAGGAAACGAGGGATAACGCGCACTCAAAATCTTCCTTTGCTTCAAGACAACGCGCCCTCTCACAAAGCACGGCTTGTGCAGCTAGCAGCCAACGATTTGAATATTGAAATTCTTCCACACCCACCATATTCTCCAGATTTGGCTCCATCAGACTTTTTTTTAATTCCCAAATCTTAAAAAAACAGCTAAAAGGAAATCATTTTGACAGTGATGAAGAAGTTATACTGGCATGTGATGACTGGTTTAGTTTGAAAAATAGGGTGTTTTACTCCCAAGGTCTTTTCAAGGTCAAGCAGAGATGGCAGAAGTGTGTCATTCAGACGGTGGCTATATTGAAAAGGAATAAACACTATACAAAATTTCAGCTCTCTGTGACATGTCCTTCATGGTCAGGCCCAAGACTTATGTCAATCCCCTTGTAATCCCAGTCAGCTAAACCGTATCGTCTTGTGTAAGAAAGTGGGGTGATGGAATTTACATTACTGAACAACTGGCAAGAAAATGTGTACGCGTTATGTTATTTCTCTAGTTTTAACGTTAGGGAATCGCAGTGAATTAAAATGGTAAACTTAACACATGTTAACACTTAAACACAATTTCTATTACCACTTATCAGAAAAATGAAATCCCCACGAGACTATTGAACACATTTAATAATAAGGAAAAAGAAAACATCAAAATATCATCACAAAGATAAAAACGAGACAAGTTGCCTTGAAAACACACGGGAAGACACGAAGTAATAGAAAACAACCGTAGAAACGCAGCTGCTGCACTGAAGTTAGGTTATTTAAAAAATAATCTTGACGACCGACATGACGTCACGGCTAGACGAATAAGAATGGTGTTTATATGACAGACTAAGACCGACAACTACTACAGTGGAGAAACCACTGGATTCTCAGTCAGCGAATTCGACATAGTCCCTGCAAGTCGTTGACATTTTCTGAATTTTTCTTAGAAAATTCCAGAAAATGCCAAGCCCTGTCCAACCAACCCGCTAAGTTACATATAAATATAAATTTGACAAAAATAATGATAGGTAAGAAAAAGTCAACAGTGATTTAACAGTGAGACTGAAGGCCAAAGTTAGACCTTTAGGACAGGATTAATGGACCAGCACTTTAACTACATCAAGAACTTATCTTTAACAAACCAACCACAGTGGAGAAACCCGTCTTCTTGATCGAAGTTGATGCCACAATTCAAACAAACTGCACCATCCCACGCGGAGGTAGACGCCTGTGACGACCCATTTAGAATTCTTGAGTTTTGGCCACTGTTAGACCACTACTGCAAAGCAGGGGAAGCAATCCGGGACACCGAGGAGAGTGGAGACGACAATATACGACGTTCATTACGTCACAATAGTGGGTATTTTGTTTAATGTGGTAGTGACATTGATGGTTAAGTTGTTTAGCTAAGCTGTTTTCTGTCAACAACTGTCGTGAACAGACTTTAAAATGCAGTTTCCGTTCTTGTGAAGCATATCACATTGTGCACATATACAACACAATGTTTAATACTGTGCACATGGCACATAATTTACACACCTCACATATTGTACACATATTCTATCGTGCATACATATTACATATAGTGCAAACACACACAAAATGAAGATACATGTATGACGTATAAAATGTACACGTCAAAGTATACATATAACTAATGCAAGGATGATGTATGTGCCCCTAACAAAAATTAATAAAGAAAATAACCCCCCCCCCCCCCCCCCCCCCCAAAAAAACAAAAAAAAAAAAACATAAAAAAACAACAACATAAGAAACATAATATTCACGAGCTTGTAGAATGACATGTATCATACTGACAAAGATCTAGTGTTTGTAACATGCGATGTCTTATTTATCTTGTATCTGACTAAGTCTCGCTACATCTCATGTTTGAATACGTCATTAACACATACCATAATTGATTCACTGCAGTTCTGGTCTGTACCTCTGATGCGTGCTGTCTATAATATATATATATAGTTCGGAGAAGTATCCGTGGCCAAAGAGAAACATGGGGGTACTCGACAGACACGATCAATATAAAGTCAATTACTTGCCAACACCTCTTAAACAGTTGACGATACACAATTTAAAGACGTTGGTTACACAGCTCAGGCCGTAAGGAGGCAGCCCCTCCACCACGCAAAGGCACAACAGGCCAATCACCTGTTTGTCTTAAACTATGATTACAAGCAATGTAAGAGAGAAAACTGGACTGATTCTAAAGGCGACGAACTGGAACGGACTACGGACTACGACTTATGGAACATGGAACACAAGAAGTATAAATGGGAAGGAAGAGGAGCTGATGGAAGAGATGAGGAAAGCAAAACTAGAAATCCTGGCTATTACCGAAACAAAGAAAAAGGGACAAGGAGTCATGGATCTCGATGGCAACACTCTGCTATACAGTGGTGTACCCACATCTAAAAGAGCTAAAGGGGGCGTGGGTTGCATTGTGGCCAAAAACCAGAAAGATAATATCAAGGGATGGAACTTTATCTCGGAGCGCATTATGGTTGTAAAACTAAAAGAAGGAGAAACCATAGTCAACCTGGTCATAGTGTAGGGCCAAATGAGGATGAGAGAGCAGAGGTCAAGGAAGAATTCTTCGAGCTGCTTCAAAGGACAGTGGATGATTGCCTAGATGAAATTATCATGCTCGGAGATTTCAATGCCAGAGTTGGAAATGACCATGCTAGATGGGGTGGAGTTATCGGAAGATATGGAGAAGATACTCTCAATGACAATGGAAAGCGACTCCTCAGATTCTGCAGTGAGCAGAATCTGATCATTACCAACACAAAGTTCCCCCATAAGTGCATACATGCATACACTAGTTGTGAACCAACAAAGAATGAGAAGTCAGTGATCGACTATGCCATTGTTAGGAGGAGCTCATTCAAATATGTCCGGGATGCTAGAGTCTGGAGGGGGCCAGAGATTGGAAGTGATCACTACCTGCTTACAATCAAAAGAACAACTGAAAGAGTTGCTCAGCCTAGGAACTGCCCAGCACCACGCAAGAAACCAAGTAAACAAACGGGAGAAATGATCATTAAGACCTACAAGCTGAAAGAGCCAGAAATTAAGACAAGATATCAGGGTCTTATTGCTACAGCGGTGAGAAACACAGAAGAACAACCTGATGACTTGGAAACCCTGTGGCTTAAATTCAAGGACATCATAAAGACAGCTGCTGCAGAAGCATGTGGTGAAGTCCCACTTGGGAACAAGAGAAAGAGGACACCATGGTGGGCAGAGGAAGTCAAAGAGAAAATAAGATTAAAGAAAATGGCATGGAAACAATACTTAGAAGCTAAAAACACAGCAGGACAAATAGAGAAATATAGAGAATATGTGATACTCAGAACAGAAGCAAAGAACAAGGTGCTAGCAGCAAAACAGAAGTCCTGGGAAGAATTTGGAGAAAAGCTAGAAAAGGATGCGCAAGAAAACCAGAAATTGTTCTATAAGACCCTAAAGAACACGAGGAAGGAAAAACAATGCCCTCTTAAATTTATAAAGGACAAGCAAGGCAAATTGCTTACTGCCCCGAAGGAAGTAATAGAAAGATAGAAATAATATTTCTCAGAACTCCTTGATGGTGAGTGTCGTAAATTTTATCTGAGAGGGTGCTGATGGATATTGGTCCCTTTAGAGTGTAGAGGAATATTGAAGGCTCTGTGAGAATAAGGATTTAGTAGAATGAGGCAGTAGATTCACAAGCGCTGGGAAGAGCAAGGACAGTCTCTTATTACGACAATATCTGTTTCTCACAGACTATTCCTATCTCTCTTCTGAACAAACAATTGTTTGTCAGTTCCAGTCGCTCAGGCGCACTCACCGATTTGGTGATTCTGTCGCACAACGTACATGAATACAGCCTACACAGATGGAAATGTTTGGAGTTTTGGGCCAGCCGACAACCAACACAAATAAAGATTAATACCTTTATTATCATAAAGCAGTCACAAATAATTATACATTTACAGTCAAAAATCAAAGGTTACAGAATACAAATATGATAAGGGAAGAGGGGGGTTTGAGGAGAAATATCCCATCCACCGTTTCCCGTTTGTATTTACTAACAGACAAGACCCGGTCAAAAAGACAAGAAAGGGGGGGGGGGGGGGGGGTGATCAGAGATAGGCAATTTAACCCACTGGTAGATTTATTACTCTGAGGCCAGGGGTTACAGTAAAGGGGGGGGGGGGGGGGGGTAGAGGAAAGCTAGGGTTCTCAAATATCTCCCTTTAATCATACAAATTTTATGGGAGCGGGGAATGAACACAGTTACACAATCCCGCTAGGAGAAATCCCGTACAATGAATATAATGCACCTTAATACTAGGTCGAACTAATTAAAAGGGTAAGGAAAAGATTAAATCTCCTTTCATTAAAAAAAAACACACTAGGGCTGGCCATCCCACAAACACACACGCAGACTTACCAAAATGGTGAATTCTGTCACTCTAGGAATTATTTACCACAGCAGCTAATACCGTGGAATAATAGACTGGTCTTCTTATTTCTTCCGTGTCAGGCCCCAGATTTAACGAGGTAACAAATAGTCTAAAAAAATCGCCAGACGGTGAAGCGTAAAGGCTACTGTTGGTTTAGATAAAGTTCCTAATGAATGGCACAGGCACTTGGCTAAGCGTGAGGTATGGTGTGGCTCCTAAAATTGGCACAGCTGGTGGAGATAACTTTCTTTTTCCGTACTGTCACAAGTTAAAAACACTGAGGTAAGTTCTTCTTCGGGGCGTGTGTAAAATCCACTGAATATACTTGACAGACAGTGTTCAGGTAGACCTATGTTTTTCCTTCACAAATAGGGCAGTGAATAAAATATGTTCTGCTTCCAGTTTTACTTTTAAGGACTATATGAACTAGTATTTTAAAAGTGTTTCTTGGGTGGCTTTATTCTCAGTTAAATTCAGAGGAGCGGGGCCCATTACAGGTCGCCACAAGTTTAGCTTCAAAAAAGGTTCATATGTTACTGGAGTTATCGAATTGAGTTGGCAGAACTCTGTATATAATTAATAATTGCTGGGATGCAGGTTGAATGATCGTTCTGAATGAAAGATAATCAAAACAAGAAATGCATTACAAATCATATTATAATCTGACACGCGATAAATTACAGTTAGCCTATTTTCTTTATTAGCGTCGTCAATTAACAAATCAGGAAAACTCCCCGTGAGTTAAAATAATTAGCACATCTATCTATACAGAACTAAACTGGATTTACTGGTTATAATTCCTTTTAACGTCTGCAAAATTAATTTACGCGTCAAGTGTATTAGGAAATACTTTTAGCTGTAACATTAGTTTGCACTAGAACTTTGAAAATGGGTTTATTTAATAAGGTTAAATTTACACCACAATCCAATGAAATAAATTGAAATAACTAGACCACTGATCACTCGAAGCTAATGTATAAATTACCGTCTGCGCAGAAAGAATACACTCCAATAGTCAACGAAGGTAGATGAAATCTAGCAGGAATCCGACTATGCTAGTGAAACTAGGATTCTGTCAGAACGAACGACAAAATGCAGTTTTCGGAGTTCTTTATTTATACTTCTCAAATGTAACTTAAATAGGACGTGTTAGGTTTTCACACTTTTCTTGAAGTCGAGCAGAATCCGAGGTACCTCGCCGTTGTGTTAACCGCTGCAATTCCTCCGTTTCCCCCGGTCTACCGATTTTCTTCGTCTCAGGCTGCTCGCATGAGAGTGCGAAAAAATTCTCGAGAAGCTAACTACGTTAGCTGGGAGTTCCCTGATTTCTTTAGATCGTATACCGCCCCACGTTGAATTCTGAAGATCAGCCTGTCTTTGATCCAGCGTGTAAAATTCTCGTGGAAATGCTGCATGCGGGTTAAAGTTACAATAGATTATCAGGGGTTCTAAAGTTATGAGAGGCCAATATTCTGTTGTCATCCATCGGGTCAGGGAAATTCATTTGTCATACTTAGACGTACGTCACAGTGAGCAAGGTCAAGCATCAGAAATGATAACCACTAGCACAGAAGAGAAAACCAATGGTGGTGAAGATGACATAAAGATGGAAGAACTGAAGGCAGCAGTGGAGAAAATCAAGATGGGCAAAGCAGCAGGGCATGATGGTATAACACCAGAAATGGTTAAGTACAT
The DNA here is from genome assembly GCA_024509875.1 of Oreohelix idahoensis. Lineage (NCBI taxonomy): Eukaryota > Metazoa > Mollusca > Gastropoda > Stylommatophora > Oreohelicidae > Oreohelix > Oreohelix idahoensis. Next base: position 459,350 of record JAMPIV010014765.1, read on the forward strand.
GGGAGTATTAGACGACCTATTACTCCTAAGGGTCCTACAGGCAGCGTGGTGCAAAAAGGCCATACCAAAGGATTGGGAGATTGCCATCATAACCACCGATTTTCAAAAAGGGTGACAATCGACAATGTGGAAACCACAGAGGTATATCACTTCTCAGTGTCCCTGGTAAAATCTACTCTAGAATCCTAGAGCAGAGACTCCGATGCCTAGCTGAGCCACAATTGGATGAAGCCCAGTGCGGATTTCGAGCAAACCGAAGTACTCAAGACCTAATCTTCACACCCAGGCAGCTGAGTGAAAAGGCCCTTGAGTACAAGAGTGAGATCCATCTTTGTTTCATAGATCTGGAAAAGGCGTTTGACAGGGTCCCCTGGAGCAAACTTTGGGACTGTTTGGCAAGGAAGAACATCCAGCACCTCTGATTCATGCTATACAGAGCTTCTACAAGTCTTGCAGAAATTATGTGAGGACAGCAAACTATAAGTCAGAAGAGTTCAGGACCACCACTGTTGTAAGACAAGGCGATATCCTGTCGCCTTGTCTTTTAATACTCCTCATGGACGATGTCATCAAGGCATGTAAGGAGAGAACAAGAAAGTATTCAGTTGGGTACTGGAAGATGAGACAGGTCTGTATTTCAGAGCTAGAATTTGCTGATGATGTTGTCCTGATTGCTAAATCAGAGACACATCTCCAATCCAACTTGCAAGTCTGGAAGGAAGAGCTGGAGAAGAGAGGGATGGTCATAAGCAGCTCTAAAAATAAATCCATGGTGATATCACGAGAAGAAAGAAAACATCAGATTAAGTTGGGAGAACAAGGTCCTGGAGCAGGTCGACCACTTTAAATATCTCGGAGCTATTATAGACCGAAAGGGAGGCATCAAAGAAGAGTTGGCCACTCGAAAAGCAGCGGCTGTCAGACTTTTTCAGGCCATAAATCGAGGATTCCTCAGCAAGAAAGAGGTTGGTAAGAAAACGAAGATGGCTGTATATCGCTCCACCTATGTCCCAGTCTTGACATATGGATGCGAGTCATGGGCAATGACTACAACCCACAAAAGCCAGATCCAAACCTCAGAAATGAGGTATCTGAGGAAGGTGGTTGAAGTAACAAGAAGATACATGGTCCGCAACCAGACGATACGTCAAGGCCTAAAATCCCACCCGCTGCAGACCCAAATAGAACAGTCCCAACTAAGATGGTTTGGCCATGTCTGCGAATGGGAGAAGATCGGCTACCACGTTAAGCATGGGAAACAAAGAGTCAGGGATCCAGACCTTCAGGACGACCCAGAGTCCGCTGGGAGGACAACATTAGACAATCTTTGACGGACGGAGGACTAGAATGGAACCAGGCCAGGAAGAAGACAGCTGATAGAATAGACTGGCGCTCTCTCTTCCAAACCTCTACACCTCACGGTAGAAGGGGAACGACTAAGTAAGGTTACACAGCTCCATGAAATCTATTCTAGCCCAAAGGCATTTGAAGTAATATGCAGTCTTCCAAAAGTCATCAGGCAGTCCGTTCACTATGGAGACGCTGTCCTGGCATTCTCACAATTTTTAATATCTTCAAACAAAAGACGTCATAATATATTTCCTGACTTAGAGTAAACTAGGAACACCTCAACATAGTAATTTGATGCCCTAGTGATGTACAACGCAAGAAAAATACAGTAGACTGAAGGAGCTCATACACATGCGCCCGCTCATATTAAAACACACGCTGTATCTCTCCAGCAGATGATCACCAAAACATCTTCTTGAAATTCCCGTAAGCTCCCACACCATTTCGGTATGATGTCACTTCCTTTATTGGTGAGTAATTCCGTATAAAATTATCAGAAATGTAGCCCTGTCGATGTTACTATAATACATACATAATCGTTATCAATGGTAATCATAACATCTCGTACTTTCTACGTTTCTCACGATCATCTTGTTGTCGTTTACTTTCTCTCTGTATGCATGTGGGACCACCACTGCCGTGACCTCCGTATATAAAACGATAAAGCACTTTGTTATGTTTAAAATTCATAACGATTGTGTCGATATCGTTAGGAAGCTCGACAGAACTCCTTGTTTGTTTATTTTATACGGAGTCTTTTATTAATACAGGAAGTGACGTCATGCCTTTATGGTGTATTTGGCAGACGTGAAACTAAGAATGCAGAAGGCAGAGATCGCCTGCAAAGGACTTCGACCATTGTGTGTCATGGCGAGGGGACGCATGTGTTTGAGCTCCTGAAGATAGAATTATTGTACATCCCTATGTTACTCCATCACTAGTACATCAAGATCTTCTGTGAGGTGTATCTAGAAGCTTCATTTTAATGGAGTATGGATTCTCAATGTCGAGTGTGGAAATATGAGTAATAAAATGTGGAAACGACAGCGTTTAAGACATGAACGGACTGTCTAAAGTTATATCGACGACTGCATATAATATGCCCTTTCTATACTGAACTAAATTGTATTTCAAGTTGGAGCATCGTGACGTTTAAATAAATATGTATACTGTCCACTGCGTCCATTGTGGCTCAAAGAAGGAAGATTGATGTTGGCTGTTTCGGTGTCTAGATGTTTGCTACCCTAGAAGTGGGTTTATCCTACATGAACCATCCTGTCATATAAAATTAACATTGTAAAGAAAGAATACACGTAACAGCTGATAGATGGGGGCCTCAAGCCGGGATCTGAACCCTAATTTTTTTCCATTGATGTCTCAAAAATTGTTGAAGTCGGTGGACTACATTTTCTGCATGTAGAGAAAATTTTTCAAGATGGCGGTGTTAATCGGCTGCAAGCTGGAATTCTAAACCTAACCCTGGTCAATACAATGTATTTGAATCGTCGTTTCCGGAGGCAGAGGCTGATGCCAGGAGGATATTTTTTTTGCATGAAAAAGCAGATAAGTAAATTTATTGATTCTTGCAGTGAGGGGCTTGAAAAATCTGTTTTGACAGAGTTCTTTCTTTTATATGTTATATGTATTTCTGTATCTACATGTTTTGTGTTATTCGGGTTGGGTGGCGAGGGAACCATTTATTCACAATACCAATTCCATGGTCGTGAATTATTGGTTGTTCTTTAAGGTGTTGTTCATGATTTTCTCAAATAATAAGATTGGAAAAGACAATGGTATGGAGGGTGAAGCTTTAAAAACATTTGCATTCTATGAGCATGCAAAAGAGTTAAAGAGGTTAGAAGACGTGGCAAGAGAACAAATGCTCCTAGATAGATATGATAAGAAGAGAGAAGAAGAATTAGCTAAGGAGAAGAGAGAAGAAGAATTAGCTGAGAAGAGAAGACAGGAAGAATTAGCTCTTGAAAAAAAAATTGGCAAATGCACATGCTCAAAGAATGGCAGAAATTGAGTTGGAGAAATTAAGATTTCAACTAATCCAGCAGGTGTTGAGGCCGGAGAAAAGACCATGCCTCTACTTTTAAACTAAATTTGCCCAAATTTAGTCCTAATATAGACGACATTTCATGCTTCTTAAAAAGATATAAGACAATAAGTTTTCATTCATATGATGATGGATATATACCTCAACAATCATCTTTCAGACCTAACAGGGATTGGAACAGAGGTGGATATAATTTCCTTGTGGGTTTACAGCTAACATATTAACTGACTTCGTTACGTGTTGACCGGTGGAACAATGCACTTTTGGCAACTTTTTTGGCTGACAGTGTTGATGCTGACGAGAATTTCCAGATTTATTGCTGTTGTCCAAGGATGGAATGTACAATGACTCGGTGAGGAAAGCCAAAGCTGAGAACTAACTTGAATTTTCTCATCTGAAATTGAAGGAAATCTCTCAATGACTCTTTTGACAGTACTTACAGTTATTGACCGGTTCACTCGGCACCTGATGATGATGAATGCTGATATCGCCAATTTCGAGTTGTAACTCTTTTTACTCATCGCATTACGTGCATGTCTTGTACCTTATTAACAGTGGTCATACTCGGTTTATGGGCAAACACACACACACATTCATTAATAATCTAAGAATAATGTGACATTCGGATATTTTGAATGCAAAATCTTGGTTTATTCGATTATTTGGAACTGCGTCTACAAATTAAGGGACGTAACTCGAGAATGCTTCGCATGGTCAAAGGGACGTAACTACTGAAATCCTATCATTCCTGTTGTTGGACAGGGAACATTGTTACTTATCATGAATTTAGAAAGGAACATACGATAACATGCAATGTGACTACCTTTAAGTGCAAAGCCACAATAAAAGGAAACTGAGGATGCTTCTGTGTCACATGATTTGTGGGTCCAAATATGTTGGACTGAGTGCACAACTATCGTAGATATTATGTCTTGTCATTGGGTATCTATGGGATAGAAGAAAGTATTCTACTGTTACATTATTTCCAGCAGATACATTTATTGTGTGTGCTTGTGTGTAGACATACGTTTAAATCTGTATGTGTTTTTATATTTGGGAGTGAATCAAACAATTAAACGGTATGTTAGAGTCTCGATACCAACTATCATATACCACATGGTCATCCGTGTAGAGATTAATCGATTCTGTTGCATGTTGAACAACATTACCATAATTTATAGCAGGCTGGACCATAAATGTCATCATGAGCCAACATCAAAGCAACAAGCATTGTATAATTACACAACCATCTACTGAATCAGCAATATTACGGACGCTATAACCTAACACAATCGACCGTGTCATCAGTCCCGCTGTTCAGTTTCCACCGTAAACGCCAAGGCAATGATAATAATGTTAATATTTCTGGATAAATAGTTATTAACAACCGTGTCTAACAATAATACGTAAGTGTTTACTTGTTATAAATTTCTACCAAAACTATATCGTGTAATCAGAAATGGGAATCTGGAACATTCAAACCAGCTTTCAAGTTGTACGTTTCAATCACATTTTGGTCCGTGATCAAGGATTCATGTTATGTTGACGCCCTTTAATTAATATTAATTTTATAAATTTATTACAGCAATAAACAAGAGAAGTTTTGTTATAAATAGAGAATGATATTTGCTGTCAAAGTATCCTGATACACATAGGTAAGTGAAGGTGTTCGTATGTTTACTCTGAACTTTTTATTTCAGCGGTATCAATCTGTCTCGTAACCTCCTACTGTCCTGTCTCTGTTTCTAGTAATCCATTCTGGAACATAATTACTAATGTCTGTTTATGGGGCGCTTTGACCATAATTCCTAATGTCTGTTCATGGGGCGCTTTGACCATAATTCCTAATGTCTGTTCATGGGGCGCTTTGACCATAATTCCTAATGTCTGTTCATGGGGCGCTTTGACCATAATTCCTAATGTCTATTCATGGGGCGCTTTGACCATAATTCCTAATGTCTGTTCATGGGGCGCTTTGACTATAATTCCTAATGTCTGTTCATGGGGCGCTTTGACCATAATTCCTAATGTCTGTTCATGGGGCGCTTTGACCATAATTCCTAATGTCTGTTCATGGGGCGCTTTGACCATAATTCCTAATGTCTGTTCATGGGGCGCTTTGACCATAATTCATAATGTCTGTTCATGGTTCGCTTTGACCATAATTCCTAATGTCTGTTCATGGGGCGCTTTGACCACCTCATTCATCAAACTTCAGCTCCTGTAAAGCATAGACCTTCAACAAACTGACGCCTCGTCTACTTGTCCTGTGCCATCAACTCAAGATCTTTCTACGACTTCTTCATGTCCTTAATACCTGTCTCCAGTTCTCTTCTCCATGTGTTCTACGGTTTCCTCTACCTCTCGTATCCTCAGTATTCCAGTACAAGAACAGCCAGGCAATGATCTCAACATGTCTTGCTCAATCCCCAGCGTCCTCTTCTCATCTCTTGTTCCGCTACGCTTGTCTGGTTTTTGTCATCAGTTCTACAATTAGTATCTTGTCATCAGTTCTACAATTAGTATCTTGTCATCAGTTCTACAATTAGTATCTTGTCATCAGTTCTACAATTAGTATCTTGTCATCAGTTCTACAATTAGTATCTTGTCACCCCATTTCACTCCTTCTGTTGTACGCAAACACTCATGTACGAAAGTCTGTAGTTTTTGTGGTCGTTGTTTTCATTGTTCTGCATTTTAACGAGTGATCCATTAGGATTGACTTGACGTTTGAATGAAAGATTTTGATGTTTGTGTTGGGCTTGACTTCTTTTGATCTCCATATATGTTCCCAATGAAATAAAAGCTTCTCTGCTTTATGTATTCTTATTCTGTCAATTCAACAGTGTACCTCCAACAGAATCTATATTTTATGTTATTCCAACAGTGTTTGTATTGCTGGCAAGGTATTTATATATAGTTCTTGTCACAAGATGGATTTCTGGCAACCTCTTCTCGATCTCTCTTTCACTATGGCAGTAATCAGTTACATTGGTTGTACTGATTATTTCCGTACTTTTCCATGGTCAGCACTTTTTTCTTTCTCTGCAGTAGCAGATATTTTGTATTTCCATTCTTACACTCCTTTCAGTAATATTTCGTCTTATCTGTTTACCTGACCATCCGTGCTGATAGAGTAGACAGGTGATGCAATATTGAAATGACAGTCATGTTGGTAAATTTGTGTGTACCAAACCTTGGCCACGAAAATGTAACACTAAAATCGACACAGTGTATTTATTTAATCGCCGATAAGGGAAGCGTGCGTTTTCGCCAAGGTGGTAAAAAGACGGATTGTGTGTGCTCAACCAACAGATAACGAGAGTACTCGTCTGTGCGACAAATTTTGAACAGACACAAATGACATAATCTTTTCCTATCCGACCTTCACAAAGACATTACATTACAGTAATAAGTTGTTACATGTGAAAACCCATTGTCTTATGACTTTACAAATGTGTTGGTGAGTTTTCAGGCCAGGCAATCGGATGTGTTATTACCATATATGGGAGAGGTGATCTCTGCATCATGCACATAATTTTTCCATGTCGGAAATAACTATAAATTTCCCCATACATTTCCCCATATGCATGTTTGAAAACGATTGGCGCTTTTTTAGCCACAAAACAAACAAATACGGGGGCAGACTTGCAATATAATCTAACAATTTTTAATAGTCTACTTCTCTGTGAGAAATCGCTTGCCAAGACGACACAACCAGACTGCCAGTAGTCAGAATTCCGAATTCGATTTTATCAGACCGGACTTTTATTAGACCATCTTGAAGGACGAAAAAGAGCCCAGGAAAACCATTTTAATAAGAAACCGGAATCTGAGGAAACTGAAACACACAGAGTCATAGTGGGAATTAATGTTAAAACGAACGACCCACAAGAACACGTGTAAGAGGCCGATTCAAGTGTCTTTATTCATCTGAGCAAAAAGTCTGTGAGCCAAGATTGGCGTAAGTTGTCCATTTTACATGTTATATTTTTCATTACTAACATGTGAACTAATATGTATATATTACCATGTGAATATTAATATGTGAAAATCGCTAGTGGATGTCAAGGTCATTGGAGGCTGGCAACCTCAGCATATAGAATGATGATTTCATGAACCACCACTGCACGGGCTGGTGACGGCTTTGTCTCTAATTCTTAAAGAGAACTAAAAACCTACGTAGTCCCAAGTTCCATGTGGAGCATGGAGGGAAAAATGAAAGAATTGATGTACATTCTAAGTATAATATTTACATTTTCAAAACAGTGTAAATGCCTATGTAAACATATTCACTTTAAGATTAATGAAAGTTTCAAACTTTTCAACAAGTGTAGATATAATTGAAAACATATTCAATTTATATTGTGAACACTTTTCAATCAGTGGAGACGTAAACACATTCTATCTATGCTTTAAACCTTTTCATTTAAATGTAAAATAAAGATAAAGCTATTCATTTTAAATGTAAAGAAAATTTTCTCTCGATGGATTAAGTTTAATTCTCATCGAGGGTAAATTCTGAGGTAGATGTGATGGTGGAATACAGAGAATGGGACACATAACTATGCGTTGGAAAACGCAATACTCAGGAGAACGTTTTGTTTCTATTCTTTTACCAAAGTTGTTGGTGGTACCAGTTGAGAGTACTATCTCTGGAACAAGAAGGGGACAGTGGCCTCAGCTTTAAGACAAGGCAACTTCGTAGACACTCCCTGTCACTTCTGGGAACGTGTTACGTCCTACATCCTTGACCAGCGACTTGCGTTATCGATAATCAGTCTACCCAAAAATTAAACCATCAGCGGGAGCAGAACCTAACATTGGCAGATAAAAAAATAGGTAAACGATCCCGTTACACGCTCATTGGGGCATATTGGGAATATGGTGTTTGGCCCATATTTTCTCGACCGTCGGCACACTAGGGGTGATGTGGTCAGCATCACGCCGGCCACCTTAACCTTCCCAGAGTTGCTCTGCTCATTGGCAGATAAGTTAATCTTTAACGCTGCCTCGTTAACACCTTTATAAACTTTCATTCCATCAGAACAATGATGACAACTTTCTATTAATCAATATTTAAATTTTCTAAAATCTTGTTAAAATTAAATGATTATTAAACTTGTTATTTGTAATTATACAAATTTAACTTCGATTTAATCATTTTAAATGTACTGAATATTTGTCTCAGTGAATTTACTAATTACACTCTAAACAGAGGTATACCATAATAATAAAAATTCCACTGAGTAAATCATGGGGGGTGGGGGGGGGGGGGGGGGGGGGGGGGGGGGGGGGGGGGGGGGGGGGGGGGGGGGGGGGGGGGGGGGGGGGGGGGGGTGGGGGGAGGGGGGGGGGGGGGAGGGGGGGGGGGGGGGGGGGGGGGGCGCCTTGACGAGCTAACAAAAAATTGCTTAATTCTTCATAAAAGGCAGCGGAGAGATATAAAGTTAACAATTGCCCTGCCAATTAAGCATTGTTCTTGACTTCTGAAATGTCTTATGAATACTCCGTTGAGATAGAAGCATCATTATTCTTCTATCTACAACTCTGCCAAGAGTAATCTTGTGTGAAGGTAGACACCTTTGAAGGCCCATATTAGATAATTTTGGTTAAGACCACTGTTGGACCACTACTGCAAAGTACGGGAGGCAATTCCGTGACAGTTCTGCATTATGTCGTGGTGACCTCAAGTGCAATATTGCTATCGTTTCCTGCAATTAGTCTCACTATCTTTGTTTTCTACGCATGTATTTTCAGAGCCACTTCCTGTGACCTCTTATCGAGTGTTGTCCTTTTTCTCGCATCTGATTAAGTTATGGGACGTGAGAGCCAGATAATCGGCAACATCTAGATCGTCTATAGTGCGTATCAAAAAGATCGGTCGACGATTGACTTCAAATATCTCCATATTCCTTGCACTGATAAACATGATTTTTTGCATGTGGTCTTATATTTTCAATGTCCCAAAGTTTTTATAAAATTCAATGTTGCAGGTAGTGTTCTTTTCTTGCAACGGCTAATTCCTTTGATCTTTTTGTAACGAAGTAATTATTTTGTCATGGAAGAAAATAAATTACCGTAAATGAAGGAAGTTGCATATTTTCGGCATAGGCGTCTTTACAATTCGAATGTTAGAGGGGTTTGTTAGCTGTAATTGATGAAATGAGCGTTTACTTAAACCCAAAGCGTGAATAGTTCTCTTTTCAGGATTTGAGAGACTCCGATACAGTTTACCACGCTTAGCTTCTCTGCAGAAATATTTATACATCTTCACTGCCATTGTATGCCATTGTATTACAGACCTAAAATACCGCAAGATACGCCTATGCACTGAAATACACAATCAGTAGAACGGTAACTGAACACAAAGGAAGGATCAATGTAATGTTCAAAACAGTGCGGTAGTCAGCTGAAACACGGGGAAAATCACGTGAAATACGTTCAAGATGTTAAATCGAAATAGCTCACAAATATGAAGGGATGAGCCCTGTCAATACACGGTTGGACTAGGAGGTGGTCGATTTTGTATACTTTAAATAAAGACAATTTAAAACCATAAGTTTGTTAACGAGGAAAAGAAGTCCCCCTCGGGACATAGCGATCATTATTTCATGTGCAAAGTTGCAACAATTACGATCAAGTGGTTGCAGAGATATTGAATATTAAACAGCGTCACACATTGTGAAACGCACTATAGCTGTCTAGCCAGAGTGCACCGGATTTCATTTCTATTGGCTGAAATCCACTTTGTTTAGCACAATTACATGTAGTTTTAACTTTTGCTGTCGATATAAATATGACGATGTTGTAGTTACTGATTTGTTAGGGAAAAAAGGCGTCACGGATTTCTGGTGTACGTCAGCACTTTTAACCACGGAATTAACTTTACCTCAGGTATTTCCACCGGAGCAGATAACGTCCTTAATCTAACACTCAACACTGATACTACTGGTCTCATTACTATCTTTAATTTCCATCTACAGCAGGGGTGTTAAACACGCAGCCTGTGGGCCGCATGCGGCCCGGTTAAGTCTTCAGTGCGGCCCGCTATACTGCCATAACATGCAGTTGGAATTTGACACTTTCCTGTGCCTGTCAACCAGTATAACTAGGGAAAATACTTGTATAATCATTATACTTGTTTATTCTGGAAACTAGCGAGCAGGACCGAATTGAATTATAGAAGTTTACTACTGTAAGCACTTATACATCGTCATGTACGTGTTACATTGCCTCGTTTATTTTTACAAATTTCTAATATTATATATATAAGGTTTGGAAGAGAGAGCGCCATACTATTCTATCGGCTGTCTTCCTACTGGCCTGGTTCCATTCTAGTCCTCGGTCCTTCAAAGATTATCTAATGTTGTCCTCCCAGCGGACTCTGGGTCGTCCTGGAGGTCTGGTTCCCTGGCTCTTTGTTTACCATACTTGTCGAGGTAGCCGATCTTCTCCCATTCTGCAGTGTCGTAGATTTCCGATAGGAGAATTAAGACTAGGTTTGGTCCCTTCTGAATAGGTTTGAATAGGTGATAGACTCAGTGAGAGTTAGTGAAAGGTAATGGAATTTCCACACACGTGAGATGATAGATTTGATATAGTGGCTGTCTCTGAAAGCGAAAAGAATTCTTCTCTCTCTCACCTATCTTCTACAACAGATGTTACAGCGTCAGACAGACTACACCAATATACATATTACGTATATTTCTATCACTCACAGGCACGCACATACACGTGACGACAGGTAAACACACAGACGTGGGAAAACTATAACAATGATATATATATTATCTAGAACGAGCTGACCAAACACGATTATTAAGTTACGATTTAATATCAGGAAAAATCGGCCATCAAAGAAAGTACAATCACGGAAAGATACATATACACATAGTCATAAACAATCAAGGAAAAATGTTGCAAGGATGGAATAGCCCCGTTTAGTGTTAACTCTAGGTTTATAAGAGAACAGATGATGGCGCCCGAGTCACAGATACATTTTGAGTAAGAGATATCTCGTAAGTCATATGCCAGAGTTTTGACTGATTTAACCTAAGACAAAAACACACTCTAGCCTTAGCAACAAATTATGCAGATTGGAAAAAAAATTATTAGGGCAATGTGAGATATAAATAGGAAAATATCACTCAGACCAGCGTACACTCATCTTCCGCCATGGCTATCTTTTCATTACTCCAACTTTGCTCGCTGCCTCCTGGCACACACATTGGTTTTTGATTTTCACACAGACTCAAAAAAAGCCAAGAAGTCCCCCGTTCGATTTAATGTCTCCGGAAACGACTACAGTGGTATCAAAATTTTCTCAAAGTCTGCTAAGTCACCTAACAATTATTCCAGGCGCGGGAGTTAGCAGAGCACAGTGTCAATAGCGTAGGTTTCTAAAAAATGATGAATGTCCTGCCTTCCCTCGGTATATTGACTTTATCACTCCACAGATTTGTCCACAATATAAAGTCGGAAATGATTGTTAATATTCACGCCACCAGGCAGCAAATTATATAGAGTTTCTAGAAGAAAATTAAGTTGGCTCCAGGTCCAGTAACATTACATCTTTGAAAACCCGTTATAGGGATACATATTATTTCTGTCTAACTTGCTCGTCCAGATCAGTGTTTACTTGAGAAAACCCACGTGGTTCAAAATAAGGACTGTCTATTTCTTCACAAGTATGGAAACTACTACTAGGTGCTGGTAAAGTTAGGGTCACCCCAAAACTTTCACTGTGTGGAGGAAAAATAACACATATAATCTAATAAACAGAATCTGTACTGGTTAAAACTTACATTTAAACTTGCAAGCAGAGAGCTTTGCTTATCATTTAAACTTCCCGTGACGTAAGTTATATTTAAAAATCAGCAATCCTCATAAATTAAGAACACGTGCGTATCCCGCATCTCATGAGGCTGGATTCTAAAGTTTATTTAGTACACTCGACTGAGTATTACAGCTTAAAAATATTCATAAATAGCTACAATGCCGTTTTAAGCAAGAAATTAAACCACTGAATGCTTCCCTAGAAAATATAATAGCTACCACATTGCGCAGATTTACAATTTAAAGCTAACACTTTAGCTCACAAAATCTATATATCTATCATATTAATTACCTCAACCACAGAATTACAGGTAGTCGCACAACTTAAGAATAAAAATGCTGAAAATATTTCTGGAAGTCTAGAAGTTCGACAAATTGCCGAAACAAACTGAGCTTACGGCTATTCTGGTTTTTCTTCGAGCTACCTATCTAACTGTGGAGTGAGCGAGTGAAATTTAAAGTTTCAAACTTGGCCAATATCTTAAAATCAGACAAAGGGCCCAAACATATTTCGCCAAGCGAAATTATCTCCCCTTCCCCCAACATTTTTCTTAACGCGGTTCCGTAACTGTCACTACTGACCACTTGTGTCAGTTTCCAAAATCCAGAAATCCATTTCAGGGCAGTTTTCACACTAAGCTGACCATGGCCCAAGTGGAGCGCCGTGTCAGTTTGGGTTTTTTCAGACAAACTGTCTGGTTCTGCAGATGTAAGTATCACACCTCACACGGGACTTAAATGCCCGAGAAGAATCGGTGAGAATAGACATTTCTACATCCATGTTTTCAGCGGTTATCAACGCCTTCTGGACGCCCCTGCAGCCCTGACATCTACGTAATATCGTCCTAGGGCGACAGTTTTAGATTTAGGAAAAAGGTAAAGTATTGCGAATTATATGAGGGCAAAAACGAATGGATGAAAAATACACAGGAAAAAAAAAATACGAGAGATATTATAAAGAGAGTTTATGTGCGGAAGCACATGTAGGAAATTAAATGAATATAAACCCTACGTGACATGCAGACATGGTCAAACCATCTCAGATGGGACTGTTCTAATTGGATCTGCAGGGGTTGGGTTTATAGGCCTTGACGTATCGTCTGGTTGCGGACCATGTCTTTTCTTGTTACTTCACCCACCTTGCTTAGATACCTCATTTCTGAGGTTTGGATCTGGCTTTTGTGGATTGTAGTCATTGCCCATGACTCTCATCCATACGTCAAGACTGGGACATAGGTGGAGCGGTATACAGCCATCTTCGTTTTCTTACCAACTTCTCTTTTGTTGAGGAATCCTCGATTTATGTCTTGATAAAGTCTCTCAGCTGCTGCTCTTCCGGTGATGGTCTATGACAGGTATTTAAGTAGTCGACCTATCTGTTCTTTAATCTGATATGTTATGATAACCATGCTTTTTGTTTTAGCTGCTGAGATCATCCTTCTCTTCATCACTCTTCCTTCCAGACTTGCAGGTTGGATTGAAATGGTTGCCTCTGATTTAAAGTTTTAGTTTTACGAACTAAAAATTTTATTTATGACTCTTGTCTCGACAGCTCATTCAGAAAGTCATCTTAAAATGTACGGTTTTTCATGAAGGATACTACTCCTGCTGTTCTACTACCCTTGTGTAGTGAGTTCGTGTTGAAGTACATTTTTCTTAAATAGTTTAGAAATCCTTGGCTGCAGAAGCTACAAAAAACACTGTTCTAATAAATAAAGTTTAAATCATCATCTACATCATGGGGTCCTCAACCTTTTCTGCACTGCGGGCACATTTAGATTTATAAAGAGGGCTGCGGGCACATTTAGATTTATAAAGAGGGCTGCGGGCACATTTAGATTTATAATGAGGGCTGCCATTAGATTTATAAAGAGGGCTGCAACTAACCAATATTGCGACTCATTGTTAGAAAATAGTCATTTTTACAACAAATTTACTTATGTTCTGGGTAGAACCTATTAAATTCTATGAGAAATATGCAGGATGTTTAAAAAAAAATAGCATGCATCTTGTTTGTCAAAGATGTAATTAGTTAAATCCTTTCGCACTGCGTAGTCACTAGCTCATAGCTAAGAGCGGTTGATAGTGCATCCTGAACTATCATTAATTGCTTTAGATTGTTAGAGTCTAGCATAACTTGTGTCTAGATTGTTAAAGTAGCAGCTATTGAATATAGCATAACTTGTTGTGCCTATCGGCAATAATTGTTTGTAATTTTGTTGAGAACACAAACTTCAAATTCTTATGAAGTTCAGTAGTCAATCAATCAATCAATCAATCAATCAATCAATCAATCAATCAATCAATCAATCAATCAATCAATCAATCAATCAATCAATCAATCAATCAATCAATCAATACCCTTTAGCTCCCCAAGGAGCATAGGCCAGTTCTTGTGTGATTATTCACCGCTTAAATCAAATTGTGGAAATTTATTCCCTAAACCGATAACCGTACTTTTTCTTGACTGAAAAAGTGTCATGTCTCTCCTTTCCCCCGTTGTTTAGAATTTTTTTTTAAAACACGCCTGCCGTTCGTAAGGTTAATTTAAACCGTCTCCCGTAGGGGAGTGAAGTGTCATAGACTTCGATGTACTGGGTCCCAGCTTTATGAGGTGGGGTGGCCTGTTCCCTTCCTCGCTGCCGTTGCCTTCTCTAACTCAGGATCAGAGTCAGGTACCCTTTTACAGCTGGTTAGACTGATGCGTGACATTACCTAGCTTTGAACACGAAACCCGGTAACTTATTGCGGTAGTAGAGTGTTAAAGACTTCACCATACTAGGTCCAGCATCAAGAGGTGGGGCCTACCTAGCTATAAATGGGTACTTAACTTTGAGTTAGGGAAGGAAAAGACAGCGAGGAAGGAAACTGGTCTCCCCACCTCTCGATGCTTGATCTAGTATGGTGAAGTCTCTAACCCTCCATAACCAGCTGTAAATGGGTACCTGACTCTGATCTTGGGTTAGAGAAGGCAACAGCAACGAGGACGGGAACAGGTGTCACGCATCAGTATAACCAGCTGTAAATGGGTACCTGACTCTGATCTTGAGTTAGAGAAGGCAACGGCAGCGACTTCCCTTGTTTCCTGTGTACCGTTAACTTGTAGAACTGATTCTTCTTCTTTCTTCCTCGTTCGTCCTGAAAAGGACGTTGGTTGCGTTGTGTCCGTTTACAGCGAGGCTGCAGTATTTGCGCCTTTCGGCCGACACATCCGACTTCCGCACAGCATTTTTGGGGACCGGGTTTGCCTTCCCTCTTCGATCCCTACTCCTCAGCCAGACTGCAGTAATACAGCCTGTTTCCACGATGTTACGTGCAGTCTTTGATATCTTATAAATACATTTTACTGCGATTTATTCGTTGTTTGGGTAATAATAGATTGTTCTTGCTTCAGAATATCTATGGCCTGAATTTATGTGTATTGTTTGTCTGAGTAGGACAAGTCTGTCTTATATCTGTATATCTTTACATATCTAAGTCGAACTATATGTTCTGTTGTCTCTAGAGAGGTCAAAGGCTATTCGGCGGATGTGTCGCTTGAGTGGTGTGATTTGGCTTCGTCCTGATAGGGACTGTGTGTGTTTTGCTATGTCGGCTTGATGCCTTGAAAAAGTGATCTCAGTGGTTTTGGGGAAAGTGATAGTCGTCTAGACCTATCGTGTATGCTTTACCCCAGTGTTTATTCATCTTGCCAAGGAATGGCAGTTTCATATTCCCTCTACCAAGGTAATCAAAGATACTCTTATGAACTCTCGATCGAAGCCACCATTGTCGATAATTACGATTTGAATGTTTAAGAGAATATATTTGACTCGATGAAAAACGACTTCGATTCCTAGCAGCACTATATTCTGTAGAATGCAGTCTATTGTTCATGACCAAATCTACAGAGCAACGAAATGTTGTATGAATGACTAACTTTAGAACAGATTCATTATCTGTATTCAAACGTGAGTGACAGTTCACGAGTGGAGCCATCTTGGAACCAAAACATGTAGGACTTTCAAGAAGAGAAAAGGGATGCCCGTATTATCGCTTGATCAGTCCAGAGATCACTGCTACACATGAGAACCCATTGTTAGCGGTTCAATATTATTATATGGAAAAATATGTGCTGAACATTATGTTGAAGAATCGTTGCTAAACGAGATTAGGTTTAGAAGTCATCTGAAATATTGTTTACAAGCTGACGTGCTCAGTCAGTGACGTCAGATGATATATGTATGGGCGATACTGAGTGCTTGGCTATTGACAGTCCATTATACCATTATTCTACATGAGTGCCCATGTAACATTGCAAGACCATTTGTCCACTGTACTATGATGTATTATGGCAACCTGTGATTTGTCACTATCTGTGCTGTCGAGTGTGTACGTCCAATTAAACTTTAGAAAAGGTACACAGTCGTTGGTGTCGATGACTTCCGGTCATACATGAGTGTGAGAAGAGAACATTTGTCAACAACACGAACCCTTATCATCATTCGCACATTATACACTCCATCCATGTCTACACAACACTGCGTAGGTCAAGTTGACATTCCATACACTACAGTGGGGCAGGCAACACCATAGGGATCTTGTCAACTGATGATGATAGACGCCTGTCTTCCCGCCTAGGAGTGTTCTGGTGTACTTTATCAACATATATTATATCCAACTAAATATCAACTTTATCAACTGGTGGACCAGCTTTCTGGGTTTGACCTCGCAGAAATTCAGAAGTCAACAGATTACCGATACCAGACCGTTTCCTGTGGCTGATACGACACACTTGCAGTATTGGTTTGCTCTTTGTCAACGCTTCGTCACGTGACCTGTCAAGTGAATGCAGTATGTAGGTCAGCGTTGTTGACATTTTTTACATTAGACATTATAGAGTTTCACAGAACAGTTGGATCAATTCTTGTCAGTGTTAACAGAAAGACAGTATTTGTGAACTAAGAAGTCCTGGTTTCATCGATGGATCTTCTTGTTTGCCATATATGAACTTTAATATTTAAGGCCAGAATGTTTAATTGAATAAAGTGGCAGTTTGTTTGTTTTCATGAAAAATAACTTTGCCATTACTGTAAGACTGAGCCTATTTTGCAACACATACTATCATACACATAATTTATATATATTTATGTTTACATGTTATTTGTTTGTATAGTATGTTAGTTTCTATGTCAGCGGGTTGTGTTTAAGGTTGGGCGGCGTCCTCACAACAGAGTATCCCACGTCATAGAGGGTCCGTTGTGGGCGTTTTCTATAGGTGCAATTTTCTTGATTGAAAATTTGCTGCGACAACTGTTGCTTTTGTGTTAGCTGTGAAGTCTGTAATTATTGTTATTTTTGTAATATTTCTTTGTTCTTTAGTTTTGTTTTGATTTGTTTGTAATTTGTTGGTCTAACCTTTTCTATCTTTCAGTTCTATTCATAATTTATATTCATATATTGTGACGTCATTTGTGTTGTTATTCTTTGCAGATTCAGTGATTATCTTCATTGATTTCCCTATTTGATTTATTTTGATTTCTGCAAACGTTCTTGTATTGTCAGTCCTATTTGTACTTTATGTATTCTGTTGGTTGACATATGTTTTATATGGGTATATTTCATAAGACACAATTGCCTGTGCACTGCACTTGGATTATGGTATAGACCAGTACCTGATTATTATTACTATTATACAAGACCTTATTAAAGGCTTGTGACCCACAGATATTGGGATAGTATACTGATTAATCAGGTCATTGAGAACTTGGGGTATTATTATTGATTCAGGTGATTAGTATTATTGTTAGGCATCATGTCTACTTTAGATTATTTCATTACACAAGGGAAAGCTCTTGATAAGACTGGTCAACAATTAGAACAATGGGCAGTTGCTCAATATGACAAAGCATTAGCTGCAGAAGAGAAAAGATTAGCTGCAGAAGAGAAAAGATTAGCTGCAGAAGAAAGAAAAGCTATGGCGGAAGAGAAAAGATTAGAAAAAGAAGCTGAGGCTGCTGCTGAACAAAAGAAATTGCAGATGCAGGTAGAGGAAAGGAGATTTGAAGCTGAACAAAAAAAATTGGAAAGAGAAGCTGCGGCTGAACAAAAAAGATTAGACAGTGAAGCTGAACAAAAAAGATTAGACAGGGAAGCTGAACAAAAAAAATTGGAAAGAGAAGCTGCGGCTGAACAAAAAAGATTAGACAGTGAAGCTGAACAAAAAAAATTGGAAAGAGAAGCTGCGGCTGAACAAAAAAGATTAGACAGGGAGGCTGAACAAAAAAGATTAGATGCTGAAGAGAAAAAAGCAATAAGAGAACATGAATTTGAGTTGGAGAAATTGAGATTGACAAGTATGAGTAATGTTAATCAGGCATCTAGTGGTAATGGTAAACCTTCTACTTACAAGGTTAAGGTTCCACCGTTCAATCAGTCCAGTGACGATATTACATTCTGGCTGGATAGATTTGAACGTTCTTGTCGTACACATAATGTGGATAAATCACAATACGCTAATCAATTATCAGAAAACTTGAAAGGTGAATCTTTGACTAGATTATGCCTTGTAGGAGAAGCAGATAAGGATAATTATGATGTCATTAGGGCGGCTTTGATAAAAAAATATCAGCTAAGTGAGGAAGGCTATCGCCTTTTATTTAAGACGATGGTACCTGAGACGGGGGTAGAATTCTCAGAATTCACTGCAAAGGCACGTCTCACAGTTGATCGTTGGATTGAGCTTTCCAAAACAGAAAAAAAACGTATGAAGGACTTATGGATTTGTTGCTCAGAGATAAGATTATGTCATGTGTGAACAAACCTTTCCTTGAATTTATACATGAGCGTAAACCTAAATCTCTAAAAGAAATGGAAGAATATTGTTCCCAATATGTCACTGCACACCCCGACGTGACTTTTGGCAACACTAAGATTAAGGAGAGTATGCCAGTTGCTTCAGCAACACCATACAATCCCAATTATTCACACAGATTTCAGGGACCTCAAAACAGATTTGATAAAAAAGGTAACCATAATAGTTATCAAAACCAAGGTAACCAATCATTTCAGGGTTCTTCTTCAAAGAACTGGAGACGACCTGATAGCTCTCGACACAGGGGTGGTCATAATTATAGGAATTTCCGTAGAGGAAGTAATTATAGAAACTATCAGGGTTATCCGTCTTGGAGTCAACAAGATCATAATTACAGAGATACTCATTATAATGAATATGATAATGGTAACCAAGGGTACTATGACTCAAACCCAAATAGGGGTTACAATAGAGGTAACAATAACTACAGAGGTGATAATAACCGAGGTAGATCTCAATACAAAAGACATAAACCACATTTTCAGGCAAACTCTGCACAACAAGAGTCCCATGAAGCCTATAAACAGAGTAAAGATAATAATGATGCTAGTAATATGGCATGTGCCGCTTTTGATTTTGGGAGAGCATCTCAGTGCCCCCAATGCAAAACGTTATTTGAGCCAACCACAGTGACTACTTTAAGCTGTGGCCATCCTCTTCCTGCTCTTCCAGCATCAGTCGCGCATGATGGAAGAGGGTCTCTTGTCTTACATAAGGGTTTAGTGAATAACAATCCAGTCTCTGTGCTATTTGATTCTGGATGCACCACAATTGGTGTTAGGCAGTCACTCGTAGATCCTTCCCGTGCCACTGGACAAGTAGTCAAATGTGTAACATTTGGCGGCACATTAGAGAAATACTCTACCGCTATCATTAGGATTGCTACTCCTTTCTTTACAGGAGATGTACACGCATGTCTTCTTCCGAATCCGATCGCTGACCTCATCATCGGTCGCATTCATGGAGTCAAGGAATGCACTCCGCAACAAATTTCCACGTGGGAAAGGCAAAACATGCAGATTGCTAACGCTGTAGTCACTAGAGCTCAGGCTCTTAATGTGCCTCAAACTTCATCTACTGAAGATAATGAAGTGCATAACCAAGATAATCCCTTGGTAATTTCTCGTGACTCGTTTATAAAACAGCAAGAAGATGATCCCACTCTGAAGAAATTCTTCATTCTTGCAACTAAAGGTGATCCGAATAAGGACACAAGTCGTAAATCGTGGATTACAAAGAAGAATGGCGTACTTGTACGTATGGTTCAAGACTCCATTACGTCAAGTCATTCTCAAATCCTGGTTCCCAAGAATTTGAGAGTTAAAATTTTGCAGCACGCTCACGACTCTCAGTGTGCTGGACACATGGGAAACAAGGACATACGGATTTATTGTCGATCTTGTAAAGTATGTCAGGAAGTTAAATCCAAAGGTCCACGGCATGCTGCACCCATTCAGGCGGCGGACATTCCTATTCGGCCGTTTCAAAAAATGGCCATAGACATTATTGGTCCATTTAAGATCAAGTCTGCCAGAGGACATCAGTTT